>CABHPR010118919.1:0-40786 GCA_902168415.1 Peromyscus melanophrys
TTGGGCCAGTCAACATCTGTAAGTACTCTGCTTGCCGCTTCCCCTTGCCCTGCCTTGTGCCTGGCTCACTGGACAGAGTGGCTCACTGAGTCCCTTGTACTCTTCCTCCTCCTCAGCTGTGGTGCAGTCCACCATGTCCAGTGGCTATGGCAGCGCAGGTGGTGCCAGCAGCAGCCTGGGCCTGGGAGGAGGCAGCAGCTACTCCTACAGCACCAGCCATGGCCTTGGAGGTGGCTTCAGTTCTGGCAGTGGCAGAGTCATCAGCAGTGGCCTCAGCTCCTCTGGTGGCAGCTCTTCCACCATCAAGTACACCAGCACCTCCTCCAGCAGGAAGAGCTACAGGCACTGAAGTCCCTCCACCAGAGCTGGTCCCTGATCCCCAGGGAGCCCTGTGCTCAGGGGCTTCTCCTGCACTGGCCTTCCTCCTGTCCTCTCTAGTTGGGGCTGAGAAGATCACGTGCCTTCGTTATTTCTCTGTTTATCCTTCTCTCCAGTGTCCAACTTCAGAACATCAGCAGCCATTGTCACACCATGGGACTCGCACCTATATGAGTCTGACTTAATCTGAGAAATCTGAGAATGTTCATCGTATGCCCTGGAGGAATGGAAACTAGTCTCTGAAATGGGGAGTCCTCCCTGAGAAGCCTAGCTATCCTGCTCTTCCAGGCTGTCTTCAACAGGTCCCCGTCTGACAGGCAACTATCTTGCCCTTCCCTTTCGATGACCCTGGATGCTCTGAGACACACCCCTGACAGACAGAGCCTGTCTCTGTAGTCTTCTCTGGTCTTTTTTGTTTCAAAATGTTCTGCTACATCGAGCAGAAATACAATGTTAACTTTCTTGCTCTGCATTGGTTCACGTGGGATCTTCCACATCCCACTTATTTTTCATTGTCTTTGGGCAACCAGGCTCCTCCCTTTGCTGACCCTATGCTCTCTTCCTAAACTTCTCAGACAACTTCATTAGATGCTGTAGGAATTCTCTAGGGACATGGACGCCATTAACTTAGCCCTCCGCACTTTGTGTTTTTCTTTAGTGTACATCAGGACAGAAAGGAAAACTATGTACTAAAAACTAGTTCAGTGCAGTTTATTTTCTTCTTTTTAACTCCACCTTTAGGTGGTTTGGTCTCTGCAGTGTCTCGGGCTCCCTTGGAGACTCCCCACCTCAGGGCACTGGTCCTCCAGGGCAGAGGCAGTTGGGAAGAGGCCAGAGTGTCTTGGCTCTATGGTTATTGAGACCTTTGTCTTGAAAGAGCTGCTTTGAGATGTATCCATCAAACTAACTGGTGCCGTACGAAAGCACCCCATCCTTGGCGTGTGGACTTGAGGCCTCAGAGCACTAACTGCTGAGTGGATCTCACTCAACCCAGAGACAGATGGTTCAGATGAAGAACCTCTCTTTAAACTCAGCGACTGTGTCTTTGTTGCCTTTTTGCTTTGAGCAAACAGATGACAAGAAGCAACTTAAGGAAGGAAACACTGGCTCTGACTTGCCATTTCCGTCTTGACAGAGAAGTGTGGCAACAGCTGGGGAAGGCATGGATACGGAGGAGCGAGCATCTGGTCACTCTGCGCTCACAGTGTGGAAGTGGAGGGAAATGAGGCTCTCACTCGTTTCACTTCCTCGTTCTTGTTCAGCCAGGGTCCCGGCCTATGGAATGGTACCACCTTCAAGTGGGCCTCCCCGTCTCACAGCTGACCCCTCACAGACGTGCTCAAAGGCTTGTCTTCTCAGTGTTCTAGGTACTCTCAGGTTGGCTGGCAATCGATAACAGTGACAGGAAGCCACGTCAGGGAACAAATTTACACACCTGTACCTTCTACCCCAGTAACCCAGAAAAGGGGGGACACTGTCTCAATTCGGCACAATAATAACTCAATCAAATCTCAAAACAGTGTTGGCTACAGATTTCACTTGAAGCACTGTTAGCAGAGACGACATTAAAAGATGTTCCGAGCTGACAGGTGACTCTCGGGTTTGTGACGACTTCGCTTTAGGGAAGAAGCTTGGCAAGAAAAACTAGAGGTAAGAAGTTTCTTCAAGTCCATTCAGATATCAAAGTCAAGGCTCCAATTTTGACTTTTAAGCAAAAAACAGACTCCAGATTTTAAACCATGTTTACCCAAGCCTATTCTAAAGTCCCTCTGGTCCAACATTTCACAAGAGCTTTAAGAATGAGAAAAAGAATGCACAGCAAGAGAAACTTCTACCCAAAGACTATGACCGTTTAACTAAGGGAGGCTGATTTAAAGCTACAGGAGGGACCCTCTCCCTAGATCCCCAAGCAGGCTGGTGTCCCAAGGGCCCTGCAGCTGAAAGGCTTACACAGAAGACTCCGAGGGTCAGTGAATCTCCTTCTCCACTTATCATGGTTGTCTGGGGTCAAAGGTCCAGATACGAAGAAAGCAGAGCTTGGGACTGCCATGTCAGACAAAATCCAAAGCCGGCAGAGAAATTTCCACCATGCCACACAGACAGTATTCTCGCATGTTAAGAGTCCCAGAAGAGGAGGTTACCAACAGGCCTCCCCCACGGCCTGGAGTGAGGGCCACATGAGCGCTCCATTGAAAAGAGGTCGTCTAGAGACCAGGTGGGTTGATGTTTAGAGCAAGCCTCACCACCTGTCAGCTGGGAAAAGGGGTGTTCAGGCAAAGGAGAGGACGTCCAACTAAGTTTGAGTTTCAGATAAACGGCAAAAGCATTCACTGTGCCTCAAGTGTTGCACGTAACATCCTTATATTGACAATGTATCTGTCCATCGGAAGGGAATATCCTGTGTGCTGCATGGCAGACAGGCGTGACAAGGGTGCTTTGTTGGGCTGCTGCCCTGGGATTCTACCAAAAGGGTAGACAGTGAGTCAGGACCAAACCTAAGACCCTTTCATGCTGCGTCAGTCAAGGTTTGCTAGAGGAAGAGAATCCATGGGAAAAGCGCATAACTCAAAAGGGGGATATTAGATCCATTTACACCTCAGGTCTTGGGTGAGTTGACAATGGCCTTCTGTACACCACAGGGCAGGGAACATGGAAGCTTCCTGACGCAAGAATTCAGACCCTTAGCGGTTCTAATCTGGCACTGAATATACCGAGAGTCCCTGGAGAGTAGCTGGTATTGGGGCTACATCGAAAGGCTGAAGACACTGGTATCTGATGACAGTGGCCACAGAGTACTCATTCAGAAAGCTAGGTGGCTTGCAAGCATCATCTTCCTCCACCATCCTTCTGCTAGGCTATTGGTGTTAGGATATTGTGTGCTGGGGGGGGGGGGATGGACCCCGGCTGGCTGGGCCAGGGTATCCCACTCGAGCAGGGAAACATGCCAGGCAGATGCAGCAGCGGGCGGCGGCATGTGAACAGTCAGTCACTCACAGCCAGGTACTGCATCCATGTGGAAATAGGTTTATTATAACAGAGAGATGAAGAGAAAGACAGGGAAAAAGGGAGACAAAAAGAAAGAGGGGGGTGAGAGGGGTGGAGGGTGCACACCTCGTGGGAATGGAGAGGGGGCGGGGCAATTCTCTTTTTTAAAGGAGACTTTACGTCAAGACGCTGGGTGGGTCTCCAAGGGGCAGGTTTCCAAGGGGCGGGTCAGAATACTAACAATTGTTGCTGCTCCCATTCAGCGGGAGTCTTCCTCCCGCCCCCCCCTCACTGTCTCATGTGCCCCTCTTTTCTATAAATGCACTCATAGGCACAGGATAGGTATGTTTTACCAATCCAGTCAAGCTGCCAACCAGGGTCAACAATCACACCTGAGAGCCTTCCCCTCACTGGTAACACAGCCTTGGAGTCTTCTGGGCTGCACACACACACACACACACACACACACACACACACACACACACACACCCTTTCCATGTCTCCTGACCTTGCTGGCGGGAGACAGCAGCACCAGCAGGGGCCCATTTTGGTAACTGTGGGTTGTTTTAAAGTACAATGTGTTTACTCTGCTTGTAGGTGGTTCAAAGATCTTAGCAAGGGAAAACAGGACAAAGGCAAGTGGGTCACAATGAGTGGCGGTTAATTCTCAGCAGTGGGAGTCGGTTGGGGTGCCTGCTACTCTGCCTCTTGTACTTTCCTGCTCGGAGAGCAGAAGGCGCCTCCTCCCTGTCTCAAGGGATCACCACTTCTGAGATCTGCCGAAGTCGCTCCTGTTTCTTCTTGGTTCTGTGGATCCAGAGCTTCCCGCACACCCTCAAGTCCTCCTTGTTTACTTACAGAGCTCTTAGGTTGTTTTCGCTGACATTGCTTGTTGTGTGAGATTCTGTTTGTGTTCTGACAAATAAAGCTTGCTTGGAGTCAGAGGGCGGAGCTAGCCACTAGCTAACCAGAGAGGCCTGGAGGTCTGTACAGAGAGGAGACAGGAAGTGATAAGGTTGGGCAGAGAGAGGATCTAGCCCTTTTGGACAGAGGAACGGAAGAGGTAGGAAGTCACTGGTGGCTGCTCCCCTGCTTCTCTCATCTTTCAGGGTTTTACCCCATATCTGATTCCTGGTTTTTATTGATAAGATTAATTAGATTTGCACATCGATGGCTGTTGTGCATCCCTTGGTAAGTCATCATGTCTATCATGAGATACAACTATTCTCGCATCTTGTTTTTCTCCAAAGTTGTCCATGGGAAAAAATACTGATTTCTGTACCTTGATCTTGGGCTCAATTCCATCTTAAAGATGAGAGTGAAAAACCAAGCCTCAGAAAGTGCGTAGGCAGGGCAGGGCTGATTGCTGAGGACTCTATGCTGGAATTTTCCTCCACAGGGAGGCTTGTTCTCACCACACTCAGGGCTCCCTCTGTCACCTCTGCCCCCCTCTGACCATGGGGAGGACCTGGCCAGTGCCTTTCCCCTCCAGCCTCCTACGCCTTGCTTGCCCTCTGGTGGAGATACAGCTGTCCTAGAATATTAAGACATGAGGTGAGGGAGCAGGCTCCTCACCTGAGAAGGCGATGCTGGGTGGTGATGTCAGCTGGTGACAGATACACCCACACTGAGGGCAAAGGCTAAGCGATGCTTACTCTACAGCTTGGTAATCCCAGCCTGCACTGGGAGAAGGATGAATGGGAGGTTTTTTCCCAGGCCAGCTTTGTTACCATTCTCTCTTCCCTCAGCTCTGGACTCTAGCCAAGCTTTATTTTCCTGTCCATCACTTTCCAAGAGTTCCTTTGTGCCTCTGCAATCGCGTTCCCCTGCTCTGACGTTTCTTTATCCTTTGGAGATAAGGAATAAAACATGTCTGCCATCCACTCCTGGTGCTGCATTACTTTGCTTCCAAAAATCTCTCTAAAACCTCATTGCTTGCTTTTCAGCAGCTTTGGATGCTTAGTGGTCCAGCAGTCAGTCACTCATAAACACAATCTAAGACTGCCCGCGGCCCAGCAAGGCTCTGGGCATTGAAGGACAATCTAAAATGAGATCGGCACATTACTAAATGCTGAACATTGACCTCAATGGACTCTTGTGCCTATCTCTGAAAAAATTCTAACCTGTGAAATCCAGAATTATGGACATAAACACACACACACACACACACACACACACACACACACACACACCACTGCTGCCACCACCACCATACCACATAGACCAAGAGGCAAGGGGGTGAAAAGTGTGTAAGTGTGTGAACAATGGTGGGTTCGACTTCAGAGAGGCAAAGGGAGCGTTTGCATCTTCAAGGGGACATTCAGTAAATACCAGGATGCTTTCACAGTGTTGTCAGGAGAACAGAGGTGTTTATCTTGTGGAAACAGGAAGTGCAGCAAAAACAGAACTCCCCCTCCATCGCAGAGTCACATCCCCTCAGTCATCCCAGAAATCTCCACAACCTCTCTGGAGAGACAGTCTTTCTCCCATTTAGAATATAGAAGCCCATTTGAAGTTCAATGACTCCTTCCTTAAGGAAGTCCCAGGTTGGTTGCCATAGCAACAACAAAGCAACCCGTCGGGCCCTGTCACCACCACCTTCCCCCTTCTTCATGCTATTTCCCAATCCTGTCGTCATTTTTCATGAGTCTCCGAGCTCACTCGAGGTTGCCCAACTCTTGCTTAATAAGGCGGCGCTCAGGGTGAAGGAGAGGCGCTCTCAGCTGTTTCCTTTAAGGAATTTGTCTCGTCGGCCTGGTGGAACACATCCAGAGTATCCCCGGGCAGGAATCCCACCAAGAGGCCTGGAGTCTTGCCCACAGGCCACCTGCCCCTTTACCCTTTTCCGTGAAGGGAAGAGACCAGTGTCCAAGTGGCTCAGATGTAGCCTGGTCTGCTCAGTGGACATGTTTCCTCCCCTCTGAGTCCAGTGACAGGTCTGTTTCACAGCCTGGAGCTGCGTGTCAATCAACTGCACACCGATTGCACATCAAGAGAGCTGACTAACTAAAAGGGCCTTCAACCAAGTTCCTCTTCAAAGACGCTGATTCTGCTGTAGTGATGAGTCAGCCACAGGCTTAATCTGTCCCTCTGCATCTGGGCTGTTGAGTTCATTCCCTCTGAAGGTAGAACAGAGGTGGGTTCCCCTTCCCTTCTCCAGGTGCCTTCGGTCAGTCATTCCCAGCTTAACGGCTCTCAGTTTCCCAACACCATCGTCATCATCGTCCTCATGATCAGTATTGCTGATCTGGTGCCAGCAACTCACCTGGGTATCATGCAGTCTGAGGGGGGACAACAATTCCTAGCACAATTCTGAGTGTTTCATGAGACAAGCCTTCCTGGGGAACATGAAAAACACAGTCCTGCATCCAGAGGCACTCAGGTAGGCAATGCCCCACAAAGGTATGACACAGAAAGGGAGGGTGGGTAAACATTCAGCAAACAAAGACAGTCCCATCCTCAGTGTCTTGGGTGGGTTAACTCTGTGGTTCTGCAGAGGAGCCACCCCCAAGCCATTCTCCTACACTCAGACACTGATTCCTGTCTTCCTCTTGTGTGTGCCCAAAATGTGACATATGGCACCACCAGATAGAACAAGGGCTTATTTGAAGTCTTCAAGGCCCATTCATAAATGGGCCAATCTACTCACTGTCTAAATATTAAATTTTCTAATTATGTCATACACCATTGCGTGTGACTATCATTTTCTATCTGTCCCTTTCATCTTCTTCATAGCCCAGAAAGCCACAAGAGGGTAAGAAACCACAGAAAACAATCCCTTTCCACCCAGGCACAGAGGGTAACAACACAGAAGCAAGGCACTGTGCTGGGGCAGAAGACAATAGTCCTGGGTCCAGTCTTACTCTCAACATCCTACAGGACATTGGAACTCACTCTCTACACTCATAAAGCATGGGAGATCCCAGGGATCTCTGAGCTTCCCTGAACATCCTGGGCCTACCCCTAAAATGGCATCCTACCACTGTGGTCCTCTGGGGTTGACTGTGCCTCCCCATTGTATCCCAGTACCCAGTATCCATAGGCCTCCTTTACTTCTTAAAAGAATAGATGAGTGAGAATGCAGCTCAGTGGAAGGACTAAGATCTGAAGTGTCTCCAAGGTAACTGGGATCAGAGAAGACCAGACACCAAGGGGCAACTAGTTGCCAGGACCTGAGTTCAAGAACCAAGTTCCTGAATACTAAGGCGGAACCTGCCGGGCCATGGGGATGAGGTGACTGCCTTTGGCTCTCCCTCCCCAGCTGTGACACACACCCCAGGCTCAGCAGCCACCTCCACACCAGTTGCAAGCCAATGAAGCTGTGTCAACAGCGTCCCTCAGCACACCAGTATCGCCCAGCCCACCCCAACTGTGCCCACAGGCTGCATCTCCACGCCAGTGCTCCACACACCAGGTTTCTAGGTAATGTACTCCTTGCTTATTCAGAGCACTTCCGGACTCCCGCCTCCAAGGAAGAGCCAGCGCAGCATCTCCTTTGTGGTTCTCTTTCCTCCCTCACCATTTCCTTCCCACAGCCTCTCTACAGGAGTCAGAGAGACTCAGTGGATGAAGCAGCCCCATCCTGGGGACCGAAAAAGACCACTGAAGTGGTTGGACGTGAATGGTCAGACACATTTTAAATCCTGACTTGTCTAAATCCCCCACCCCCGTGAGTTACTGGTATCTCATTCACCACCTGCCCCCAGGAAGGGATCTAACTGTGTGCCACAGACAACAGAGTTTATCCCTTTGTGATCTACAGGGTAAGGGAGGCTTAGGCATATGTGGGACAGCAGACAGAAAGAAATAAGTAGCCTAGCCGCCAAGTGGCTGGGTGTGTGACTGGGTGATTGTTCACAGGTTTGCCTCCTCTGGGACCCCAAGATTCCTCATCTGCACAGCTTCTCCAGGGACCCCAAGATTCCTCATCTGCACAGCTTCTCCAGGGACCCCAAGATTCCTCATCTACACAGCTTCTCCAGGGACCCCAAGATTCCTCATCTGCACATCTTCTCCAGACTCTAACATTCTGCCCCTCTGTTTTATTCTTCTTTGCTGCTGTGCCCCGTCACCAGCATGTTCTCATGCATTGTTGTGCAGTGAGTGTTAAGGTGTGTGTGTGTGTGTGTGTGTGTGTGTGTGTGTGTGTGTGTGTGTGTAGAATTTCACATGGGTACCTTCTCTGGGTGTGTCTGATGCTCTTGATCATGAAGGAAGGGACATCTTGCTTCTTAGAAGTACAATTTCCGATGGGAAGAGTGCGCCATTTTGCTGCTAAAACTTCCTGGGAGAATCTTGAGGACTCTGCGCTGCCCATCACCAGCCACGTGAAGGGTCTGTGTGCGGAGCGGACAAGGCGTGCAGGTGCACGTAGGCACGAGTCTCGAGTACTGAGCTCCATCGGAACATTGAGGTCAACCAACACTACTAGTGAGAGAGCACACAACTAGTGAGAGAGCACACAACTAGTTAGAGAGCACACAACTAGTGAGAGGGCACACAACTAGTGAGAGGGCACACAACTAGTGAGAGGGCACACTACTAGTGAGAGGGCACACTACTAGTGAGAGAGCACACAACTAGTGAGAGAGCACACGACTAGTGAGAGGGCACACAACTAGTGAGAGGGCACACAACTAGTGAGAGGGCACACACTAGTGAGAGAGCACACGACTAGTGAGCTGAGCACGTGCACAGGGAACCACATACGGCCCGAGCCCTTCAGAGGTGGGCTGGTGGTGCCTACTAGACACACCAAATGTTGAGGAAGTCCGGCCACCCTCATGCATAGTCAAGCAAGAAAAATGCTTCGAGTCCGGATGTCTATCATATTGCCTCAACAGAATTGCCCCTCCGAGGGTGCCAGCTGGGAGGCCCGGTCGGACCACGTCTCCAAACTGCCTCTGCTCCCCTCCTCTTCCAGCACGAGCTCCAGCGGGGAAGGGTTCTGTCTGCTTTCCTCCAAGCTCTGCCTCCCATGACTGTAACAGGGAGCAGTTAGCACATGGGAGGTGCTGCGGAGTGGAAGAGATTCAAGGCAATGTAGCAGACAGCTATGGCCTGGGTCCTCTGATGCCCCAGGAACGGCCTGTTCTGGGGAGGAAGTCTCCTCTGTCCAATGGCGTTCTGTCCGTGTTCCTTCTCTGCCCTGGCCTGATTGAAAGCCGGAAGTCTCAGGTACAAGCCCCAAGTCCTCACCATGGGGAGGCCTGTCTCTTTGCCTTCCTAACTCATCCCTAGCTACTAGCCCACTCTGTCAATGGGATCGACACTCTGCCAGGGACCTCAAGTTCTGCTGAGGGTGATGGCAGTCAACCTAAGCTCAAGGGGCAGGCATGAGGGAAATCACAGGGTCCTTAGGCCCAGCACTCCCCCAGACCAAAGCCCGGATGGTCAGAGAGCAGAAAGGATTCTGTAAGTCTCCCTCCTGCTGGACCCCGTCTGTCAGATGAGCTCTTGCTGCCATTCTATCTGAGGATCTGAGGGACACATCTGGGGAAGAAGCACCCACCCGTCAGAGACACACGGACACCCAGACCACCAAAGCTCAACACATGGAAGAGCAAGCGTTCCACGGGACAGGTGGGAAGAGTTAGCATGGGGCCCTGGCTTCCTGGGAAGGCTTCTTAGAGGTTGGATTTTAGTTCACTGTTAAAAAAAAAAAAAAAAAAAAAAAAAAGGTAGAAAGTCGAGGGCCTGGGAGATAGTGCTGTCTGTAAAGTGTGTTGACACACAAACATGAAGACCTGAGCTTAATCCCCAGAACCCACATAAAAAAGACCAATAAGGAGGCTCTGCTTATAATCCCAGCACAGAAAGTCGGGACAAGTGGACCCCTGGAGTTTGCTCCAGCCAGCCTCGCCTAATTGCCTAATTGGTGAGCACCAGGTCCTAGTGAGAGACCTTGTCTGAAAAAATAAGGTGGCTGGCTCTTGAGGAACAACATTCAAGGTTGGCCTGTGACCTCCACATGCATGTGCACACACATACATGCACATATGCACACATACGTGCACTTGCACACACACTTTTTTTTTTACCCACACGTACACACAACAGTAAATAAGCAAACTAATTATCCAAAGAAACCTCCTTGGTAGAAAGCAAAGAAGAAAAGTTTTCAGAGTAGGTAGGAGCTTCAGGGAAAAACATTAAAGCAGACTCCTGTTCCCTTTTCCTCTATTAGAATGGCCACCTTTGGGTATCTCATTGTTACTAAGATCTGTTTTCAGAATAAAACTTGGTCTCCATTCAAAACAAAAAGAGTAGGTAGGAGAGGAGTATGGGGTATAATCAAAATATGTTGTATGCATGAATGAAAATTTCAAAGAACAAATAAAAATACTATTTTACAAAAAGAGTCAATATATTTTGAGATCTCCAACTCACACATACACACAGTGAATACAAATAAAGAGGACAGTGACCTGTGTGTTGGGGAGACCAGCTGTCCCAGGCACTCGCCATCTATTTAAGTGAAGGTCACAGTGCAGGTGAAAAGTCACAGACCAGTGAAGGAAGAAGAGAAGTCAAAGAATTATCTGCCTCAGCTTAGCTCCCCGTGTAAGTGAGGGAGACCACCCAGTATGAGCAACTGCCACCTTTGGTGGGAAAATCAGAGAGGGGAGAAGAAAGCCAGAGAGTGACCCCAGAGAAGAGGCGCTGTGGATAGGAAACAATAAGGCCACAAACACAGAAAATGGGGTGCCAGGAGGAGGACCTGTGGGAAAGGAAGGGAGTGGCCAGGAAGATGCCAACCTCAAGTTGCCAAAGGCAGTTTGGAGGGAAAGTGCCAAGCCATCCGCTGGCATTCCCTCCTGTGGGCATGTGCCATGCTGAGCTCCGGAGCCCTGCCCCAGCCAGCCTTTGTTCCGGCAAACGCTCTGCAGTTTACTCAGAATGCTCAGGGGAAACAAACACGCGTCCCTTCCTCTAGGAGACAGATTATCACATAAAGGGGAGCAAAGAACACAAAGATGTTTATTCTTTCTGTGGGCAAAGACAAGTGTGCACCAACCTAGCCAGGACCTAGGTACACCAACAACAGAGTAAATATCTGAGCTCTGCTTGGCTGGTGTCAACAAAAGCTGTGATTCACAGGCTCCTGTGGAAACAGGGAGTATGAATCTCAACAAGAGAGGCCCAGTCCTTGGCCAGAGCCCCGGGTAAAAGATGGCTCCCAGGACAGAGACAAGCCTCTGAGTGCCAAGCTGCCGTTCCAGGCCAGTGAGAACATCAGTCAGGCACTGTGGGCCTCCCAAAGGACACCTGTACCACGGCACCTGGCTCTGTTTCCCACCAACCAGGCTGTATCAGTCTGTCTCTAAATCAGCTGTTGTGAGTCTTGTTTCCTTATCCACACATGGGATCTGAACACCTTGCTAGCATTTCCTCTCCTACTCACCCACCCTTCACAACCACGGCAAGAAGCAATTGGACAGAAAGATGGAAGAGGACCTGACCACCTGCCAGACACCTCACAGTAGAGACGGGGAGAGGGATACGGGAAGAAAGGGCTGAAGCACACTGGAAACCCCCTGTCCACGCTCTAATGTAGAATGTGAGGCACAGCCAAGAGGCACAGCCAAGGAGGGAATGAGGGGCCAAGAGCATGGCTCTGTCAGAAAGAAAGTTCTTTCTGTACAAGCCTGATGACCTGACCTGAGGTCAGTCCCTGGATCCTGTAGTAGAAGGAGAGAACCAGCCTTGAAAACTCATCTGATCTCCACATATGTGCTGTGTCATGTGTGTGCCAGCAGTCTCTCTCTCTCTCTCTCTCTCTCTCTCTCTCTCTCTCTCTCTCTCTTCTCTCTCCCCCCCTCACACACACACACAACAACCACAACAACAATAATAACAGTTTTCAATTTGTAAGATAAGATGAATGAGAATGGGGGCTTCTGGGGATACTGGTCTTCAGGAGGGGATAGCCTGGGAGACGTCTGGAAAAGGGCAGCCTCAAAGATAGCTTGATTGTGTATCACCTTGTTCAATTACCCAGAATGCTTCAGTTTTGTCTTCCCAGCAGGACCTTGAGGTTATCGCTAAAGATGAAGAATGTGTTCTGTGTTTCTTTTGGATCCTCACAGGACTCTTCTAGGATGGGCATGTGGCCAGCCCCTCATGAATATGTGTACTATCTGCAGGAGAATGGCACAGTGGACGTTTACTCTGCACTTACATGGTGGAGGCACTGTGCAAGTTTTTCCATACGTGAATACTCTCCATAAACTCCATCATGCAGACATGCTGAGGTTCAGAAAAGTTGGATGATGAGCCCCAGGTCCCACTGCTAGCCACTGGAGGGGTTAGAATTCAAACCCAAGTCTTTCTGTTCCCATTCCCGTCCACAGAAGACAGAATTCCAAATGGCCTTGAAAGGTGAATATTGGCATACACACAAGTGCATGCCAACATACCTGCTCCAGGAAGTTGCATGGGACACGTGGCAAATGTGGAAGGTTTTGAGCAAAATTAAAGGGCAATCAATGCTGTGTGGAAGCTTAAGGAAGATGAATGCAAACCTGGAGGACCAGCCTGATGGGATTGGAGAAGGCAGGCAGTAGCTGCTGAGAAATGCTCAGGCGTAAGATACATACGGAGGAATAGGAAACAGTGATTCGAAGTCTCTTGTGTTGACACAAGGTGTTTGGACTGGAGGGAGTTGGTCCCGAGCCTAAGAAAGCGGTTCAGAAATGAGGCAGTGTTTTGGAGTCCATTAGGAGATGCATGACTAGGACGTGACTGAAAGCAATTAAGTTGCTTCTCACCAGTCTGCTGATCAAGTTACAACTAGACAGAGGTTTCCAGGTGGGGGAGGGGAGGCAGCAAACCAACCAGTGGGTTTTTTTTTTTAATGCCATTTCCTGCGGGGTACTCAGGGTGAGCTCAGGGCTGGCAGATGCCTAGGGGATGCCATCAGCAGGGCCCCCCTTCATTAATCAAGCCCCGCCCTTTGTGGAGGCCCATAAAAACCCAAGAGCCTGCATCTCCCTAGCTGCCTGGCTTCTCCATCCCTTTCACGCATCTACCTCGCGGGAGCTCCTGTCGCCTGCCTTCTTCACCCACCATGTCTCGGCAGTCCACCATCACCTTCCACTCTGGCAGCCGCAGGGGCTTCAGCACAGCCTCCGCCACCACCCCAGCTACTGGCCGCTCCCGCTTCAGCTCTGTCTCTGTGGCCCGCTCCTCAGGAAACAGTGGGGGACTGGGCAGGATCAGTGGCGCTGGTACAGGCTTTGGAAGCCGCAGCCTCTACAACCTTGGGGGGACCAAGCGGGTCTCCATCGGTGGATATGCTGGCAGTGGCTTCCGGAGCGGCTTTGGTGGCAGGGCTAGCAGTGGGTTTGGGGTCAGCAGTGGCTTCGGTTATGGGGGTGGCATTGGAGGGGGCTTCGGTGGCCCGGGCTTCCCTGCCTGTCCCTCTGGAGGCATTCAAGAAGTCACTGTCAACCAGAGCCTCCTGACTCCCCTCAACCTACAAATCGACCCCACGATCCAACGGGTGCGGAAAGAGGAGCGCGAGCAGATCAAGACCCTCAACAACAAGTTTGCCTCCTTCATCGACAAGGTGGGCCTGTGCTCACCCCTCAGCTTCCCAGTGTATGGAGTGACTCGGTGGGGAAGGTTCAGTTCTGGAGACAGAAGCAATGCGGGGTCCCCAGGAGAAGAACATTCATCAAACAGTGCCAGCCATGGACAGAGACATTTTCAAGCCAGGCTAGCTGGCCCACAGGACCTTGTAGAGATGCCCCACCCCTACCTCATCCTCTCTGGGAATCCCCTTCTAGAAAGAGGGCTTCCACTGTGCCAGCTACCCTGACCCAGAGAAGTGGCATTGAGAAACTCAACCCAGACTCCATGACTCCCACCATAGAGGCTGTAGTCTCCCCGGTGTCCAGTCCATGGAAATCCTGGAGTCCTTGGGATGCCTCCATGGGCTTTCTCGTTTGGGAGTGGAGTTGTCAGTTACATAGTTGCTGACTGAGTGTGGGATAAAAGCCTTGTGTGCTCGCCTCCACCGTTAGCAGGAGTGCATGGTTCTGCCTCCCTGGCTTCCGGAGTGAGGCTCATTCTCTCTGCTCCCCTGTAGGTACGCTTCCTGGAACAGCAGAACAAGGTCCTGGAGACCAAGTGGAACCTCCTTCAGGAGCAAGGCTCCAGGACTGTCAGGCAGAACCTGGAGCCCTTCTTCGATGCGTACCTCAATGACCTCCGCCGGCAGCTGGATGGCGTCACTGCTGAAAGAGGCAGGCTGGATGCGGAACTGAGGGGCATGCAGGAGGTTGTAGAAGACTTCAAAGTCAGGTGAGTGGGAGACGGGCTCCCAACTACACACAACCATCCCCAGGGCTGCTGCTCTGAGGTCCAGAGAAGTGCAAAGGGGTGAATGGCACATGAGCCAGGAGTGTTGGGTGTGCAGCCCAGAGTGCAGAGGGTAAAGACCACACAGGCAGGGTGACAAGGGACCCCCATCTCAGCCTGGCTGCTGGCAAACACAGGGGCCTGTTCTTATCTGTCTGCATGACTGAAACGGGCGCCAGCATCGCCCGACAAAACAAACCCGGTCACTCATTCCGGCAAACGGTATTGCCTCACCTTTAGCGTGCTGCTTATCTCCACTGGGCGTGAGCCCAGGGGCTGAGATGGCTTGCATTTCCCAAATGACAGGAGCTCCGGTGAAGGCAGGCAGCCAGGTAGAAGGAGGGGTTCTGGTCTTCCTCGTGGAGGTGAACACTGTTTATCGTCTGGGCTACAGTGCAAAGGCATGGTCCTAGCAAGCCCGTTAGCTAACTTGAGCTCTACTTCATCACAAGAGTACACTGCTCAATGGTCACCCCGAGGCCCAGGGAAAATATTTCAAAATGTTCCTGAAAGACTCTCCTAAACCGATAAAAGTTTTCTTCACAGCTTCAGCGGGCACTACAGAGGCAGCGTGTATTTCTGGTGATTGGGACTACGTGTCTCCAAAGAAATGGAATTGCTTAAGCATGTGATTCTACCCCCATAAGTCTATGCTCACCTTCTAATCGCATAAAAGTTTTTTTTTAAAGCTGGCAGAAGGAATTATCTACCTTTTATAGAGGAAGAAACAGAGGTTAAATGAATCATCCAAAGTCATGTGCAGGTCGCTGAAGAGCTGGAAAGGAAGGAAGGTCTTTAACTCTTGCTACCGCAGTGGGAGCGGTTAAGTGGAAGCCTTGCTCAACCTCACACCCCCTTGCCCCCATCCTTGCAGGTACGAAGATGAAATTAACAAGCGCACTGCCGCCGAGAATGAGTTCGTGGGCCTGAAGAAGGTGAGTAGGGACGTCTCTTAAATGAGATTGGTTCTGAGCTGGTCATCCCAGCACTCGGGAGACAGAAGCAGGAGGGCTGTGTCTGAAGCCAGCCTAGGCTACATGGTGATACTGTGCCTCAAAGAAAGAAGGGCTGAGTATACCGATCAGGGGCAGAGCGTATCGAGCACACACCAAGCCCTTCGGTCAAGATCCAGCACTGAGAGGTAGGGAGAAGGAGCCTCAAAGACGAGGAGGACGAGGGAGTGGGGGGAGGGGACAGAGAAAGAAATTGAGACTGAACATTAACTCTTGGAGTATGAGATAGTCTGGTCCTGGGCTCACCCAAGAAATATCACATCGATGATGAGATCATGTGATGAGCCAAGCCTCCCAGAACACACCTCTGTATTGAAGGCCCTTCTACCTCTGCTCGGGTCTCTGTTAGCCCAGGAAGCTTAAGCCCCAGTCTCGATGAACGCCTATCCCAGCCCACAAAATCCAGGCAAGATTCTGCTCAGCTTCTCTTGACTCACTGTTTGGTTCTGGGGTCATTTCAGGACGTGGATGGCGCCTACATGAACAAGGTAGAGCTGGAGGCTAAGGTGGACTCTCTGACTGACCAGATCAACTTCTACCGGATGATCTATGAGGCAGTAAGTCTGCAAGTGGTTCCGCTGCTCCTGATACCAGAGCCTAGAGAGGAAAGGAAGCTTCTGGGTGTCATTCACTTAGTGAGTTGAGCTGGCATGGTGCCAGAGAGGAATGCTGGGAACTTTGACACAGGAAACAGTCTCGACCCTGAGGCCTCTCTCCCGACCAACGGCAAAACAGCTCTAGCAAGCAGGGATGCTGGTTCCCACATTCTAGGAATGGAGACTGTTCCCCTCCCTCTGCTATAGCCCAACTCACCGGCCAGAAGGCCTCTCGGCCTCTGGAGATGCCTCATTTGGGGCTCTGCCATACAGAAGGCAGATACCTGGGTCTCTGGAGAGACAGAGGAAGGAGGTGATGAAGTCACACAGAGGAGGTGGAGTGGCAGGATCACCTGATCCTGAAGAATGCCTCTATGTGGCATGGGGACCCACATGTTGTAATTGCATCCAGCAGTGGGAAACATCGACGAAAGGCTTGTAGAGGTGATGCAGAGAGAATGACTCCACCACCACACTGACCAGTTGTCTAGAAACTTCCAGGGGCAGGATTGGGATCCCTGACAAGATAACATGACTAGGAGTACTGGGAGGGGGTGGGGTACGCCAGAGAAGAGATTCCTAGCCTAAGCAGTCACTTCAGGCCCCTTCCTCTTGTCCCTGGTGACACTGAGTTGATTCCCTGCAGGAGCTTTCTCAGATGCAGAACCAGGTGAGTGACACCTCGGTGGTCCTCTCCATGGACAACAACCGCAGCCTGGACTTGGACAGCATCATCGCCGAAGTCAAGGCCCAGTACGAGGACATTGCCAACCGCAGCCGGGCAGAGGCTGAGTCCTGGTACCAGACCAAGGTGGGTGATAACACTCAGGTGAGTGTTCCGAGGCTGAGCTTCTCTCTTCTCTCACTACTTTCCTTCGCAAGTGCAGCTCTGATACTGGGGAAATCAAGCTTAAAATACAACAGAGGTCTAACCATAGACTAGTGTGTTGCCCAGATGGTGTTTGGGTGCTCAGAAGGACGTACCTGGTCCCCACCTTTCTCTCAATAGAGCAGACGGGGTGAGATTCCAAAATGACAATGAGGTATGCATAGTAGTCCTAAAGGACTTATGAATTCTTTATATAAGCTCTGGGGGTCCTCCACTCTGCCAAACAGGGCTTTAGAGTTGTAAATATAGAAGCCACAACCAGAGAACCCAAAGTCTAGAAGGCCAGAAAGTGGATGGGCATCGCCAAAGGGAAAAAGAGCATCACCAGAGAGCTTCCAGCAAGATCTAGGTCTTTAGTCCAGTGGTCAAGTGGAGAAGGATACAAGAAGGAGCGGAGAAAGAACAAGAGGGATTTTAAGGCTGAGCGAGCAGCCAGAAGGCAAGAACACACACATGCCCCCGGAAACAGGGTGTGCAGGAGGGAGGCTGGAACGACCTTAGAGAGCTATAGCTGAAAGCCTGGGTGGCCAGGTTTGTCCTGAAACAGTGTAGCGAACCCCGAGTAGTCCCCTTGTGAAACCAAGGCCCCTCCCAGGGCCATCTGCTTGTCACTCTCTAACCCACCCCCATCCCAACTGTCCTGCCCTGCCCTGCATACTCCACTGGTCCCTCCGCTTCTGGTAGGTTGTCTGGTGTCAGGGCTCTACAGTGCAGCTCCTTGGCAGTGAGCAGGAGACGGTGCACTTATCCCCAACTGGAAGTGAAATTGGTAATAGACTCCTCCCTGCATGGTTGGGCTGCTGTTCCTTCCAGTCCTAAGTATCTGGTGGCAGAGGAAGCTGAGCGGTCCAGCACTCTCCAGACAGACTGGATCTTGACTCAGACAGGACCTCTTCTAAAGAGTGGGCTGGAGGAGGCAGGGTGAAGCAATCCCTCAGCAAGCATGCCCTGGAGAGATGTTTTTCATGAGCATGGAGACCAGGGTGTCTGCCAGGTTGACACGGTGCCTCCTGTAGCCTTCCTTTCCTCCCTGATTCCCAACGCTGCCGTCTGCAAAGCTCCCTAAATTCATGGGCATAGCCGATCCTGACACAAGCCAGACCAAAAACCCCCAGCCCACAGCAACATTGAGCAAGCTACTTCCTCACTCCCACAACTCGCCACCATCCCCCTGCCCCAGGGTTATCTCATAGGTCCCTTTTTCCAGTCTAGAAAATGTTCTTCCTCTAAGCTGTCTACATAGGCCCCTCTTCCCATCCTGCCGATAACAGCGTCTCCCCTTCAGATGTTTCTCTTCCACCCTCCCACCCCACTACACACACTTTCAAACCTAAGTTGGACTCTTTTGCGGCACTCTGAAGGACCCTGTTCATTGACTACCAGCTACTTACCTTTTGGATACAAACTGAGCAACAGTATAAGCACCTGGGAACCAGGATCAGCTGTGCTCATGTGCCGTTCCCAGAGCCTGATGCCTCCCCAGGGAGCAGATGGGCTCAAGAAAAAACAAATGAGGGAAGGGCAAGTGACTGGAGAGTGAGTGGCCTGCTTGGCACACAGGCGTTTGAGTAGGTGGCCTTGTCTGCTCTTGCCAGTATGAAGAGCTGCAGTTGACAGCCGGCCGGCATGGCGACGACCTTCGAAACACCAAGCAAGAGATCTCGGAGATGAACCGGATGATCCAGAGGCTGAGATCTGAGATTGATGCCGTCAAGAAGCAGGTACGGTTCAGTCAGTGCAAGAATGCTCACTTCTTCTGTGCCATCCCACCACCTCCAAGGACTCCTTCCATGGATCGCGGCACCCCCGGGATCTGTCCACAGATTCCTGACACCTCCTTTCTTTTCAGTGTGCCAGTCTGCAAACTGCTATCTCAGATGCTGAGCAACGTGGAGAGCTAGCCCTCAAGGATGCTCGGGCCAAACTGGTGGACCTTGAAGATGCCCTGCAGAAGGCCAAGCAGGACATGGCCCGGCTGCTGCGCGAGTACCAGGAGCTCATGAACGTCAAGCTGGCGCTGGACGTGGAGATCGCCACCTACCGCAAGCTGCTGGAGGGCGAGGAGTGCAGGTCTGTTCTCAGAGCACACAGAACTTACCCCAGCAGCCTGAGCTGTGGCAGTGAGTGATGACAGAGAAGGCAGGTGCAGCCTCTTTCCAGACTGCTAAGTCATCCCAGGGACATAGAAACCAAAGGCCTGAGCAGGTCTAGCCAATCAGGTCTGTTAAAGGAGACGGCTGGTTACATAGTAGACCTGAAAATGTGGGATATAGGGTTCTGGATGAAGAAGAAAGTGTCCTAGATTTGGGCTTATAGGCCCCCATTCATTATGAAAAGTTGAGTCTATCTCTAGCCCTCAGTTTCTCCAGGTGCAGAATAAAAGGACCAGACTTTGTGGTCCCCAGAGCTCGTAGGGTTTTGGTATCCTTCCAGTTACCAGCTGTGCCACCAAGGGCAAGTTACTTAACCTTCCCATCTCAGCGTAAATGTAAAATGGGGCTAATGATAGTTCTGATGTTGCATATTGCTAAGGCTTAAAATAAGGCAATATCACGAAACTCTTAAAACAGCTCATGCCATGCAACATGTGGTTTTGTTTTGTTTTTTTAACTAGCTCTTGGAGCTGGAGAGATGCCCCAGTGGCTAAGAACACATGCTACTCTTACAGAGGACCTGAGTTGGATTTTCAGCACTCATGTAGGGTGCCTAATAATTGCCTGTAATTCCAACTCCAGGGGATCCGACACCCTTTTCTGGCCTCTTCCTGCACTTACACTTGTGTGCACATACCCACACATAGACATATACATATAATTTTAAAAATAGTAATTTAAAGATTTATTTATTTATTACATATGTATAAGTGTTTTTGCCTGCTTGCATACCCGTGGAAGTCGGCACCAGATCCCCCTGGAGCTGGAGTTATAAATAATTGTGAGCCACCAAGTGGGTTGTGGTAACCTAGGTCCTCTGTAAGAATAACAAGTGCTCTTGACCACAGGCTATCTCACTACAGCCCTAAAAAAAAGTTTTGCTTTAATTAAAAAATAAAAATCTTGCTCTCCAATTTAGTGGCCAAAGGAGTGGGCTTTGAAGGCAGATGTATCCTGTTTCAAACCTTGTGACCATGAGCAAGTTAATTAGTCTCTCTGATCTTCAATTTCCCACTGAAAAACTGACATAATAACACCTACCTAATAGTGTTGTTAGGAGAATTAAATGGTACGATGAGTGTTGCAGGGTCTCAATAAATGTTAATGTTAGCTCTGAGTGAGCGTTTAGGAATGAATGCCAGTTGCTAAGACAATAATAGCCCGATTGTGACGACTGTTATTTTTGTGATTTGGACGCTTCTCCACACTAACGACAGCCTCGGTGCATGACAAGAATCCCTTATTGAAAGGAAAACCTGGGTTATAGGGACCATTCTGCCTTTCCGATGCACTCTAATCTGATTGGTTTTCACTTCCTCCGGGGGCGTGGTTTAAACCCAAAATGTGCCTCTGAGGTTACAGGTACTATGCCTCGAAACCTCAGGTTCCACAAGACTCCAGTCAATAGTCCCTTACTGTTTTTAGTACTTCCTGTCTTTTTAGAGTTTTAACCGGCATGGCTTCTGCAATAAACATAATAAAGGGTTTTCAATGCCCTTAAAACAATCACAAAATTGTTTTACTGTCCGGTAACAACCTGGACAGTAGGTAACCTTCTTCCCTCCTCTCCTCCCAACCAGGCTGAGCGGAGAGGGAGTTTCCCCAGTGAACATCTGTGAGTATGACCCCTGTGGCTTGGAGCTCACGTGGTGGGGGGTTGGGGGGCGAATACGTGGCAACTGTGAGAACCCTGCAGGCAGCATTCATTTTTAAAAGGGTTGAGGGCTTGAGTGGATGACAAAGCCATTGTGAATTAGAGGAGCCTGTTTTATTTACTTATCTACTGTAGAGTTGGGAGATGAACCTGGGGCCTTGGTGCATTCTGACCACTCTCACATACACCCACCCTGCCTTACCCTGTCCTGGATACTAACCCCACCTCATACCAACAAGCTCCTCCCCCCTTGCACCCTATATGCCCACCCCATGGTATGTTTTTGCGTTTTGTGTTTCCAGAGTCTAACCTGAGCCACCTGTGTTAGCGTGGGTACAGCACTAGAGGGGTTTTTGTTTTCTGAGACAGATTTCATGGAACCCAAGCTGGCTTCAAATTCCTGACCCTCCTGCCTCTAGCTCCCAAGTTAAATGAGAGTTCTTCCCTTTGGAGTGAGAGTGCAAACCACCACACGGGTGTGTGTGTGTGTGTGTGTGTGTGTGTGTGTGTGTGTGTGTGTGTGTTTCCTGAAACTGTCTTACAGCCATATCTCCCACCTCCCAGAATTCCATGGGGTTACAAATCTAGTTTCAAGAGTTCAGAGCTGGGCATTTGACATGGACAGGACATACGAAAGCTCCCGGTTTTGCTTGGCCCCCTTAGAGAGAACCCTTACACTAGACGCCAAACCATGGCCAGTGAGGCAGCCCTGCCTCCTCTGAGCACCTTGTGGAGAGCCCGCTGCTTGCTTCAGCTCTACCGAGTGCTGCTGCAGGAAGGCCCTAGGCTTTTCAGGACAGCCGCCATCTGTGTTTGGGGTGCTACGCCAGGGGACACCAGGGGAAGGGCATGTGTATGCCTATGAGCTTCCAGAAGGAAGGAGAGGCCAGAACCAAACCCAAAGGGAGAGACGGGGTCAGACAGCAACAGTGGCAGTGCCGCAGAGGTGAGAGGAAAGTGCCTCCTGGAGAAGTCTCCAGTAGGTTCTGGAAGAGAAGCATTGGGTGGTAGAGGAGAAGCAGAAAGCCTGGAGAAAGAAGACAGCCCAGACCAGCAGAGGTGGAGATCTAAGGTAGCATCTCACAGAGCAGGCAGGAGATGGGGACGCCGACGTCTGTCTGTGAGACCACCCATCTCCACTGCAGACACTTGGCACTGACGTCAGGGGCCTTCTGCCCCGCCTGCAATTCTGATTCTGTCTCCTCTACCCCTCAGCTGTGGTCACTTCGACAGTTTCCAGCGGCTACGGTGGTGGCAGCAACACTGGAGGTGGAAGCCTGGGTCTTGGCGGGAGCAGTGGCTACTCCTTCACCACCAGCGGTGGGCACAGCCTGAGTACAGGTCTGGGAGGCTCTGGCTTCACCACCAGTAGCAGCCGGGGCCCGGCGGGCAGTGGCTCCAGCATCAAGTTTGTTTCCACCACGTCGTCCAGCAGGAAGAGTTACAAGCACTAGGGTGGCTGGTCTGCAGCCTCCCTTTGCCGCTGCCCTGAAGCCTCCTTGCACTTGTAACTGCGTGCCTGGGCCCTTCCCCCATATCCTCTCCACAGGAGCCCCCTGCACTGCCAGGGATCCTGGCATCCTGGCTAAACCCATTCCCTGGCCTATGGCAACACCCCGACAGTCCCCAGGCTGCTCCTGGCATGTCTCTGTGCTAGACACACAAACCCAAAGCCCACTCTCTTCTGAAGTTCATTCAATGGCTCTGCAAATGCCCCTTCAGCACACCTGTCCCTTTCCTCCAGATGCAGGGACAGGGAGTCCGTGTTGGCCGCTCCAATGCCAGGCTGTCTTGTCCTTCTCCGGCTGCTTATAAATTGCCAGCTGGAGTCAATGCTCCTCTGTCTCCTCCTGGAATGTGCCTATTAAATGCATGTGTCATGTGTTTGGCTCAGCTCTCTGTGTGCAGCGGTGATGAGCTCACAGCAATTCTGAATCCCAGGCAGCCCCTAGTCAGCATTCCACACAAGCAGTACTCAGGGCACAACAGCTGTGGCCCCTTCCTGGGGAGCTAAGGCGGGTATATGGGGAGGGCAGCAGACCAACAGCCTTCCTCCTTAAGTGGCTCCTACTTCCTCTCACTCTTCTTTTTTGGGATGCCTATTTGGGAAGTCCCAAGCCCTGGGCAGAAGCCCTGCCCAGCCTCCTGCTCAGCATGTCATGCAGGGTGAGGCCATCCCCTCCCCACATCAGCCTGTGTTCCTGGGACAACACTGACGTAGGATGGGTGGTCAAGGACTGGCCAGCAAAGGAGCTGATTGTTCCCCCGACAACTTCAAACATGCAGCCCTGAGCAGAGAAATGACAGGGCAGGAGAGGAGTTAAAAGTCAGCCCCGAGGCCAGGCCAAGGAGCCAAGGAGCCAAGGAGCCTGTAATTGCAGGCAGCAGGGAGACACCCAGGAAGGGCTGCACATTCCTGAGTTTACAGTCTCCTGGACCCCTCCTCTCAGGACCGTGGGGGATGATGGGATTAATATGAGCGGGGCTCAGGTTTGTGTAGACAGGGTGGGCTCGACCCTTAGGATTCATTGCAGAACTGATAGGAGCTGCCAACCAGAGCTGTGGAAACCATTCCCGCTAGGGAAGGAGAAGTTCAATGACATATGAGTCAGGAGAGAGGGATGTGGAATAAGGGACCGACGTCATGAATGGTTATAGAGAACAGACTCAGAACAATTGTTAGATTCACTAGCTAAGACCAGGGGGAACAGCAGAAGAGGGCAGGGATTTGGGGTGACCTCCAACTGCTTCTTAGGAAGGACAAGACACCCCAGTTTCCCCATCTATAAGAAGTGCAGGGATTCTGGACCTGTAGCCCAGCCAGCCATGGGTTCTAGTACCGTCCCAGCATTCCCTAGCTGTGTGGCCCATGTGCCAATGATTGCAGGTAGAAACCAAGGGCAAAAACAGCCAGTGTTGAAAGGTGAATAGGTGGAGTTCAGTTCCCGTGGTAATGCTCAAAAAAACGTCGGCAATGATTTATCATCCATTTCCACACAGTTCTGCAAATGAAATGTAATCATGTCTATGGTAGATCTGCCACATAGTACAGTACAGGCTCAACACTCAGTAAATGCTTTTTTTTTAAATATATATGTAAGTGATGAAGATGGGATAGGCACAGTCAGATGTTTGGGTCCAGAGTCTGGGAGCTGGGTGTGGAGGAGAGAGCTACAGATGGAGGCAAGTAGGGGGTAGGGAGGGGTGTCCAGAGTGTGTGACTGAGAACCTAGGCAGGTGGGGAGCTCTGAACCCAGGTTTGCCTCAGGCTGGACTCCCCAGGCCTGGTCCTGCCCAGGGTAGGGTGTTCCCCATGGTGATTAGCGGGCAGGAAGACGGGCTGTGGCCAGACATGCCATGGAGGTGAACACAACAGAGTGGTCTTTGATCTGCTCTGGCCAAGCCCAGTTCTTGAAAGGGATAAAACTCAAGGTGAGTCCAGGCGAGCCAGAACCTAAAGGCTCTTCACTCTCGCCTTTGCTTAGCTGCCCTTGGACACCAACTTCCACCATGACCCAGCGATCCTCTGTGACCATTAAGTCCGGGGGCACACGGAACTTCAGCGCCTCCTCAGCCAGCCTGCTGCCTGGCTGCCGGCCTGGTTTCAGCTCTGTCTCCGTGTCTCAGAGTGGAAAGAGTTTTGGAGGCGGCTTTGGGGGTGGTTTTGGGACAAGAAGCCTGCACAGTTTTGGGGGTAACAAGAGAATCTCCATCGGTGGGGCCTACCGCTCCAGCCGGGCCAGCTTTGGGGGTGCTGCCTGCGGTCTGGGTGTCAGCGGCATAGGGTACAGAGTTGGGGGAGCCTATGGCGGGTATGGATTTGGAGGCGGGATGGCCCCTGGAGCTGGAGGCATCCATGAAGTCACCGTCAACCAGAGTCTTCTCACCCCCCTGCACCTGGAGATTGATCCGTCTCTCCAGCGGGTTCGAAAGGAGGAGAAGGAGCAGATCAAGACCCTTAACAACAAGTTCGCCTCCTTCATCGACAAGGTGAGGGGCAGGTGGGGTCTCCACCACTAAAGCAGCTGTCGTCTGAAATCTTCACTGTCTGGGTTTTCCTGAGGTCACCTGGGGCTTCCTGGGACCCATGCATCTGGGGCCTCGGCAGTCTGTCGATGGGACGGTAGCAAAAAAGAACCCATCTCCACCCAGCCTTAGAGCTCTCAGACCCCCAATGAGGACGTCACTATTCTGGTGGTCAGTGATCATGGGTCAGCTAGATAGTTTGGAGGGAAGCGTCCCTTTCTCTCTTCCAGTTAATTAACGCTAGTTTCCTCCCAAGACAGAAGTATTTCTCTGTTGATACATCTTGGTGATAGCATATGTCCAGGAAGCTGAGTGGGCAGTGAAAGGGAACGGAGATGACATGTGTGACTTCAGCCTGAGTCCTAACCGCTGTGTGACTTGGGATCCTAGAGGTCCCCAGTTCTGGGAGAGAGCCTCTTGGGACATGATGCTATTGTGCACCATCTCATGCCTCAGCTGGGAAAGAGTGTGGTCACAGCCCTGGACCACTCAGGCTCTATCTCTGGGATGAAGAAGAGCGTGGAGTCCAGAGACAACGTCCAGCTCAGGCCTCAGTTCTGGACTCTACTGAGGGGAGAGTTTCCACTCCTCTCAAGCCCCAGTGGAGTGGAACAGATAGACTCTCAGGTCCCTTTGTGGCTTTGTCGTATTATGGACACCTCCTCATGGGGAGGGGATCATTGGGTGGACAGACCCAACCAAAGATGCTGCTGGGACACCAATTCTTAAGCTTTGTCTCCTGTGTCCGGTGACACCTTGCCTGGGTTATGTCAACAGGAGTGTGACTTCCAGAAGCCTGACTGACTGAGAAGGGGAGATCCTGGGCCCTTGCCTTTTCCTGGTTTGTCCAGAGGTGGTGGGGGGGATAGTGAGTGGGATTGAGAAGGACTGGGGCGCCAGAGTGTACTCTCTCCCACAGTGGGAGACAAGGGAAAGACACACTTGTTATAGACCTCTGTGGGGACACTGTCATCTCTGAAGTCATAGAGGTGGTGTTCTTTCATTCTTGGAGAGTAAGTGGCATCCCAGTCCCTCCCAGTGGAAGGACTTCTGATTGAGGGAAAGTTCGTCGAAATTCCCAGAATCAGGATCCAGAAACCCAAATGGCAGCTCAAGGCTGCAGGGGACTCAACAAGCAACCCAAGGAGGTGGTTGCTCAAGGCCACATGACTAGTGAGAGATATGGCTGGGATTGTGCCCAGGTCCCTGTAGTGTAGTTCCAGAGTGACCTACACTAACATTTATAAAGTGCATAGGCAGCTGAGTCCAAGTTCCAGATCCTGAAAAACCTTCCCAGAAAGGAAAAAGACAGAATTTTCTGCCACAACCTCCTACCCATGTAATAGGAATCAATTTGGGCTCAGTTAGCCATAGTGTTCTTTTCCTAAGTTACTGCATGTCAACATGGTTGGTATATTCAGATGGCTCCAGCCTCTTTGGACTTAACATTGATGTGGCTCTCTGCATCCAGGCTCCTTGCAGCTCAGGGGGAGAAAGGGAAGCCGCCACCTGGGTTTTGAGGTCATGCGGGGTCCCTGCACTATTAGGGGTCCTACATCACAGACCATGTGAGAGGCTGGATCGAGGAAGCCCTCACAATCTCTTACCTTTGGCCGGGACAGGTGAGGTTCCTGGAGCAGCAGAACAAAGTCCTAGAGACCAAATGGAGCCTCCTGCAAGACCACAAAACAACCAGGACCAACCTAGAGCCCATGTTTGAAGCCTACATCACAAACCTGAGGCGCCAGCTGGAGTGTCTGGGAGGAGAGCGGGGCAGGCTGGAAACAGAGCTGAAGAGTATGCAGGACGTGGTGGAGGACTTCAAGAACAAGTGAGCGGACACTCAGTCTATCTGACCCTGCCCTGGGGGTCTGCGGAAAGTCAGGCAAAAGAAGGAGGATGCGCTGTTCTCCAAAACTGCCCCATCTCAGAGGAATGGGATGGGACACACACTTGGGGCATGAGATGGAATCGATAGACATGAAAGTCATTGGTTAGGATTCAAGGAAGGAAGGGCTGGAGTTAACGAGGTAATGATCCCATGAGTCCTAAGACTTGCCCATATGTAACAACTGTTAATCCCTGAAGACAGCAAATACAGGCTCTGAGATGGCCAATCACTTACCCAAGGTTACACAAAGGGCAACTCAAGAGTTGAAGCCAGAGACCCCACCCCTTCCATTTATTCAACTAAGTGTTCATTTACAGGGTTTGTGTTTTCTCCCCAAGCCCTGCTTAGGAGGCTGGAGGAATAGAGAAGAAAAAGGTTCTCCTGGGACCACATGTGGTTTCCCAACCACAGTTCCTAACTCCCTGAATCCCAGCTGGCTTCTGCAGCGGGTAGGGGATATCCCGATGCTGAGGCAGCCTGGGGAGGGAGTGGACCACCGCGATGGAGGGAAGCTCCCTTCTCAAAGGATGCTGGGCAGGGAGAGCTGTAGCATGCTGTGGGTGCCAGGGGAAGTATAGCCAAATGGAAGAATGAGGACACTGGGGCTGGGGGTGGGTGGTCTTATAGCCTGAAGGCTTAAGACAGGGTTCAGTGTGGCTGAGGCATCAAGGGACATGGCAAAAGCATAGGGTGGCAGGAGCCAGGCTAGAAGCCAAGGGCTGCCAGTCAAGAAGAAGAAGAAAGAGGAGGAGGGGCTGAAAGAGCAGCACACTTCTTGAGAGCTCCAGGCTGTCTGTAAAGTACATTACAGGAAGAGGAGTGATTCTACTCTGCCATTTTCAGTCTGAGTTTTCTTTCAGCAGAAGTAGGGGTATTTGATTTGGGATTTGGAGCTACATAGGCATGAGGGAGCCACACTACAACAGAATGTTTTCCAAGCATGCCCACCTGCCATAACCTTGAGCTGAAGGATATGCAGGCTGTGCTGGAGGACTTGAAGAACTGGGCCAAACAGAGCCACGCCAACCTCACTCTCAAGCCCTCCTCCCAACACCCGCCCTTCTCCCCCTTTCCACAGGTACGAAGAGGAAATCCACAGGCGCACAGCGGCAGAGAATGAGTTCGTAGTACTCAAAAAAGTAAGTGGCAAAGGCGCTTTCGCTGACTGCAGGTTCCTGGGGGAGGCAGAGCCTTTCACTGAAGCCCCTGGCCTTCTTGGTGATATAGTTGACTTTAAACATGCAGACACTGGGTCCAGGGATGTTCAGTCTGTTGTACAGAGGTGATAGAGGCAGGTCAGGATCCAGGACTCCCGACTCCAAGCTGTGTGAGTCATGGCACCAGCCCCTCTCCTTGCACAGTGCAATGTAGGGTAAGGGGGAACCAAAAGGGCCTGGTCCTCAGCTCGGAATCCAGAATCCAGAGCCAGTCTTTGAGCAGGGCAGTAGGAGGATCAGGCAATGGAAGTCTAGAGGTCTGCTTGCTTTGAGACTGGCAGAGAGGGAAACAAAAAAAAACCACCAAGGATTAAACGGAATGAAAAAAAATGGAGTAGCAGCTTGGAGGAGAAGGGAAGGGAAGTAGATGGACAGAGGTGTGAGGATGGGAGTCCATACAGTCTTTGGGGAGAGGCTTAAAGAGCTCATAGGCAATGGGAGCCCTGTGACCCAGGATGGGGTGTCCTCACCGTGGAAGGTGACATGAGACCCTTGCGTACAGCACCTATCTGATGAGCAGCACAGACAGGCCCTCCTGAAGGTCATACTATGTGGCCCTCCCCATCTTTCCAGTTCCACTGGACAGCATGCAGCAACAACATATGCTCCCTGGGGAGCTGCAGCTGTCCCACTAGCTCCAGGGATAATCTCCGGAGGCTGCTAGTTGACCCAGGGAGGGTAGGACCCAAAATGATCTCATGTTCTGTGCCCAGGATGTGGATGCTGCCTACATGAATAAAGTGGAGCTAGAGGCCAAGGTGGACGCCCTGATGGACGAGATCAACTTCCTGAGAGCTTTCTATGAGGCGGTGAGAGACCCTGGTGCCCTGTCTGAAGGCTGGAGGCTGGGACACCCCCACCCCCACCCCGGCCCACAAGCTGTCGTCTCTTTACCGGCCTCCTTCCTCTCTGCTCCTCATCCCATCTGTGGATTGTGATTCATGGGGCAGATCCTGCTCTCTGAGGGGGAAAATGAGGTTCCTGGGGGATAACGAGAAGTTTCCAAAGATGGAAAAACTCAACTGTGGCTAATTAGGATTATTAGAATAAACGTGTTCTGTTGAGCAGACAGAATATCTGTTTGTCACCAAATTCAGGGGATTCCCGCAGAACTGTCCAAGCCCTATGGCTCACTCCCAGGCCCAGCTCAGTCCCGCTCCTGTTCTTCCTGGGGCACGCCAAACTGTGCGATTAGACTAATCAGCAGGAGTCACCCAGCCTCCAGGTGCTTTCTGTCCAGGTGTGACAATTGCCTCCCCTCCTGAAGACATGTTTTTTTCTGTGGAGCACCAGGGCACTCTTCCGTGGCTTGCAGGGACAGCCACACAGACATAATCAAGACCCTCAGTTCTTGGACTTTTCTCTGGGGGCTCCTTCTGCTGTTTCTAGCTCATCTTCATGCCCCATCCCTAAGGAGCATAGCACAGGACTGTCGGGAACAGGACGGGACTCAGCGGTGCCTGGTCCCTTCTGACTCAGGCTTCTTGCCCAAGGTGAGGTATCTGTTAGGTGTGAAGGGCTGGGCTTCTTCGAAGAGTGAGACATCACGCTCTGACAGCCAGCAGGCTCCCTTAACAACGGGAGTGGCTTCTGGAGAATTCTATCTGGAGTTACCTGAGCTGTGCTCAGGTACACGTGTGCTGATGCTGAAAGCAATGGCGGCCTCCCAAACATCCTTCTCAGCCCATCAGAGCTGAGAGAGGAGCTGCACTTCACAGTGCAAGGCCCTCCATGACAGAACCTGCCCCAGGGGGTTGCCATCCCCAAAGCACATGTATGCACTCATATACACATTTGCACACATGTGCACACACACACATACGCACATACATACATGCCCTGGCTCATCTCTCCTCTTTGGGCTCAATCACAGGAGCTGGCTCAGCTTCAGGCTCAGATCTCTGAGACCTCTGTGGTCCTCTCCATGGACAACAACCGCAGCCTGGACCTAAACAGCATCATTGCCGAGGTCAAGGCCCAGTACGAGGACATTGCCAATCGCAGCCGGGCAGAGGCTGAATCCTGGTACCAGACCAAGGTGAGACGCCAAGATCCAACCAATTAAACAGACACCAGAATTGAAAACTTTATGAGCAAATAACAAGCCTGTCTCTCCAGTGCCCCAGCCTGGTGGGGTCCAAAGTGTCTGAGTTCAACTGAGAGCTTACATGTGTTCTGAGCATGACCCAGGGTCGACACCATCAGGAGCAAGGGGAATGTCAGACACAGGCAGAAATTCCAAGGCTGTATATCAGAGAAACGGGCATCAGTGGTCAGTTACAGCCACCATGCCAATGCAGAGGGGGGGATGTGTCAAGAGGAAAGTCTGGTGCCGTCTAGATGAGGCTAGAGGATGCAAAAGGGAGAGCTGGAGCTGATTGGGGCCAAGGCTTGGGGACAGACTTGATACGAATCACAGACCGATGTTTCCCAAGTTGGAGCAGACACTCTGAGCTGGGAGTCAGGGAGACAGTACACTCTGGTATCATGACAAATGTACATGAAGTATCTATCAGAAAGTATCCCCATGCATGTGTGCGAGAGAGAGAGAGAGAGAGAGAGAGAGAGAGAGAGAGAGAGAGAGAGAGTGTGTGTGTGTGTGTGTGTGTGTGTGTGTGTGTGATGCTGATCTAGGAGGGTCAGATGCATGGAGTGGAGGGAAAGAGAAGAGATGCCAGGAGCAAAAAAAGAGGGGCGGGGTAGCATGGCCCCCGCTGTCTGGCTGTTGCTGAAGTGTGTGGATAGGGAGAGCAAGAAATGATGCCCACAGACTCAATGGGTGAGACAATCCGGCACCCTCTGAGCAGTGCACTGAAACCCTCTCTCCTTGGGCCTGACTATCCCTCACCCGAAGCCTCTCCTTCCTCCCAGTATGAGGAGCTGCAGCGGTCTGCCGGCCAGCATGGGGATGACCTCCGTACCACCAAGATGGAGATCTCTGAGCTGAACAGGGCCATGCAGAGGCTGCGTTCTGAGATTGATAACCTGAAGAAGCAGGTAGGACTGATATCTCAAAGCCCATCCCATCCAAACCCCCGCATACGGAAAGACTTGGATCTGGGCTGACCTAGTTAGGGTTTCTATTGCTGTGATGAAACACCATGACCAAAGCACCTTAGGGAGAAGAGGGTTAATTTGGCTTACGCTTCCACATCATAGCTCATCATGAAAGGAAGTCAAGATAGGGACTCAAACAGGGCGGGAACCTGGAGGCAGGAGCTGATACAGAGGCCATGGAGGGGTGCTGCTTGCTGGCTTGCTCCTCATGGCTTGCTCAACCTGCTTTCTTACAGAACTCAGGACCACTACCCACAGTGGACTGGGCCCTCCCCCCATCAATTACTAACTAAGAAAATGTGTTATAGCCAGATCATATGGAGGCATTCTCTCAATTGTGGTTCCCTCCTTTCAGATGACTCTAGCTTGTGTTAAGTTGACATAAAACTAGCCAGCACTTGGACTTAACTCAGTTGCCGCAGACGGAAACCTCTCAGATAAGGAATGGAGATGCACTTACCTCTCCATTGGAGCCACAACATGGTCAAGCTTGCCTTGCTTTATGTACTTACCCACTACCCAGAGAAAGACCTCAGAAAGCCATTTTCTTATCCAGAAAACTCTACATCACCCTTGGGGACTGAGAACAAACAGTTCTCAGTGTTATCCTCAAACTCGGTGTTCTGTCTTCCATTGCATTAACATACTTCGGGGAAGTTAATCTAACCCCACACGTGCTCTGTGCACAGCGTCACAAGCTCCTCCTTTGTCCTGTGGGCAGTGTGCCACTCTCCAGGCTTCCATCGCTGATGCTGAGCAGCGTGGGGAGTTGGCTCTCAAAGATGCCAAGCACAAGCTGGCAGAGCTAGAGGAGGCCCTGCAGAAGGCCAAGCAGGACATGGCCCGGCAGCTGCGGGAGTACCAGGAGCTCATGAACGTCAAGCTGGCCCTGGACATCGAGATCGCCACCTACCGCAAGCTGCTGGAGGGCGAGGAGTGCAGGTGGGCTCCCACCATGGCCCAAACAGATGCTACCAGAACAGGATAGTATGGTACAGAGGCCACGTGGGCCACTTACCACCGTGCCCCTACATGGAAAGGCCAAGGTCAGATGCATCGCTGTTCTTTCAGAGGTTCCCTCCTACAGCTGTTTCTGGGCCTGGTCCAAGGTCAAAGCTGTGAGGCGAAGGTGGATACAAACTCCTGGAAGTTCCTAAGCAGGAACAGTGTGACTTGAGCCTTATAACACATGCAAGTGCCCTTGGTATCGACCTCAGGGACAGTACATGCCCCAGATGTCCTTTACTTTAACCACTCCATTCTGCCTCATTGGCATAGGGTCTCACTTCCTGTTTCTATCCGTATCTTAACCTGATTCCCCGAGGGTTCCCCTCCTGTATTTTTGTAAGCTTCTGGAGCTCATGAGATGGATGCCAAGCTTGTTAAACACAGGGCAGGCTCGCAGCATGTGCTCAGCCCTGATGGCCTCACATGCAGGGGACTGGGAGCTCTCTATGTCTTCATCAATGATGTACCTTCTCTTCCCACCTGCCACAGGCTCACTGGAGAAGGTGTTGGCGCCGTGAACATCTGTGAGTAAATGTCTTGGGGAGATAGAAGAGTGGTGGGGGAGGGGAGGCAACAAGAGAGCCCCCAGCATCACTGAGATGTGAAAATGAACAACTGAGGAAATATGTCATCAACCCTTCTCCTCCTCTTTTTTGGTTTTTTTGTTTTTGTTTTTGTTTTTTGTTGTTGTTGTTGTTGTTGTTTCTTTCCCCATTGGTGTTAAGAGTGCTGAGCATTCCCTGTTCCTGGGGAAGGAGTCCAGGGACTTTTTCTCATTCTGGGAAAGTGTCCTCAAATGCTGCAGGGGACCCTTTGCACCTTGGTTGTAATGTGGTCACATGTCCAGCCTAGCCCCAGAGGATCCTGCATAGGACAGGATTATTCATGCATCCAGGGTCCCCGGCCCTCGGTTACTCTGGCAGAACTTTGGAGCAGCTTAAAGACCTCTACATAGATTTGAAGCAAATTGGCTGGGCAAGTAAAACAGACATCTCAACTTTGCCTGGACATCCAGGAGGAGACCAGAAGGGGTAATCTCTTGGTAACTTAGTTGATGATGTGGCAACACTGAGTCCTGGTCATGGAGATGAGAGCCCCTGGGCCTCGGCTAGGTCAGAGAACTAGGGAAAGCCAGAGCCCGTGGCCACTAGAGAAAAGTTCAGAAGCCTCACAGGAAGAGCAGACTCCCAGAGGGATGGCTGGCCACAGCTTCAAGTATTTGACAGGCTGGGAACACTGTTCCCTCATGGGACTGGGTTCACTGTTGCCGAAGTATTGGGGCAGACACTAATAGGTCTAGTAACGTGAAGCTGAGGAGATTCCAATACTTGGCAGGGAGACTCATCCAGGTGACCTTTGAATTTGTCCTGATATGGGAGTCCAAAACCCCCTTCCCAAATTTGAGGCCTTGTGTCCCATCCAGTGTGAGAGCCCCGACAGAGGAAGGCACAGCGCAGCCTAGGGGCCTAAGACCTGGTCTCGGGCGGGGTGACCTTGCGCATGCTGCCTGGTGCTTTGTACCTCCCTCTGTTCATCTCTACCCTAGAGGTCACTGCCGTGATGACATCCCTTTGAGGGACCAGTACCTTCATAGCTATGGGAGCTTTGAAAGTCACAGAGCCCTCTGTGGGGTTCCCCCTGCCTCCTGCTGCCTCTGCAGACAGCTGTCTGTCATCTGAGTGTCCTGGGGGAGAGCACTGCCAGGAGATGAGTGTGGGAGGGACGACTGACCACTGACAGTGTGTCCTGTACCTTCTCTTCGCAGCTGTGGTCTCTTCCTCGGGGGGCACAGGCTACAGTGGAGGTGGCGGCCTGTGCATGAGTAGCGGCAGTTACGGTGGCGGCGGCTACGGTGGGAGTGGCCTCTGCTACGGTGGCGGAGGGAGTGGCGGTTTTAGCTCCACCAGCGGTCGCAGTGTGAGTGGCAGCAGCTCAAGCATGCGAATTGTCTCCAAGACATCGTCCAGCAAGAAGAGTTATAGGAGCTAAAGCGCTACCCGCCTTGGCACCGTCCCCGGGCCCCCAGCTCCCCAGCACTAAGGCCTGATGCTTTGCCCATGCTCACCATCCCCAGCAAGAGACGCTGACACTAAGTGGCCTTTGAGTTTTAAGGTTACCTTGTCCGTCCTCTGCTTCCAGACAGGCCTCCACAGAGATGCCCCACCCATTCTCATCTCCAAGTCCTCCCTTACCCACACTGACTCAACAGCTCTAGGCTAGGCCTTTGCCCCTAAACAGTAGGGGTTGAGGGAAGTCCTCCTCAACCTGCTTGGGCTCTACAATCATGAGAGATTCTTCTTACTCAGTCCTCCACGGGACTTTAAACTCAACCTCGGTGGCCCAGAGTCACCTTTCTCTGTGTGCTTCCCAGGCTCTGAGGTGACTCTGAGCTGTGAGGATCATCCATCCCTGGTCCTGGCTCTCTAAGCTCTCAGGGCAGAGCCAGACAGGGAGCTGGAGGAGAAAGGCAGATCTCTGCTGCTTTCTCTTGCTCCGGGGTGCAGGGACACGGGTAGCAGAGGGGAAGTGTGAGGGAATAGGAAAAGGAGCTTCACGGAGGGTTTTGGAAGCTGGTCTTCACAGTGGTTTCATCTGAAGAGTTGTGAGCCCTCAACTATCTGCTATGAGTTCAAAAACAAAATATTTCCCAAAGGCAATTAGGCTGTCCACTGCTCTGTGCTGTGTGTAAAGGAAGTTAACAGCTTTGAAGTAGCAGCCAGACCTCCCGAGCTGCCCACTCCTCTTCTGCATGCCTACTTCCTAGAACTGCTTCAATAAAATGTCACTGAGCACCCGAGGCCTTCATTGAGTTGTATCTTACCCCGAGCAGCAACCTTGGAGTGGTGAACTCTGGGAACAGGGGATTCCACACACCAAACTATGAACGGCCCTACCCTCTGCTGGGAGCCCTGGGGTTCCAGGAGCTGAGCATGGTTACTGAGACCATCATTCATCCTGGACACAGTGGGAGGGCTGTGGCTTTGGGGCATCTACATGGCTCCAGCAAGCCCCGTCCTCATGGCTCAGCCCACTACCCATCCCCAGAGCAGTCTGCCCTCCTGGTACTACCATCCCTCACACCATGTCCTGGGTCTTCCAGCAGAATGAAAATATGACTCTCCACTCCACGTCTGAACACCCCAGCCCACTCTACCACCTGCCTCCCAACTGTCCCCTGACCTCTAATTACACCCTTCACTCTTAGTCCCAAAGCTAAGAAGACAGACGAAATGACCCAATTAGATAAGAATTCCCAAGGCCCAAGACAGTTTCACATTCCAGTCTGCTGATCTACAGATGGTAAGACAAGAAACAAAGCCTGCTGGATCAGGGCTCTGAACCCAGGCTTCTCCTCTGGAGCCACAGAGCATAGCGAGAACAGAGAGAATGGGGTCCAATCCCAGCCTTGTCACCCCCACCCCCCACTACTCTGTTCCTTAATTTGTGAGATCCTAGATATAAAAGGCCCTGGCTTGTAGTAAAGCCCCAACAATCAACATTGCCATATTGTGGACTTGTGACCTAGACACAGTCTCAGTAAGAAAGCCATTTGGCCCATCAGGGGCTGCTCTGTGGAGGGGGATAGAAAGAGGAGCGAAGAGGTTGAGGGGGCTTTGAGCAAATCCAAAGAACTCCATCTGTAGGAGTGGCGGGTGGCGGTGGCAGCACATACCTTTAATCTCAACATTCAGGAGGCAGAGTTAGGTGGATCTCTGTGAGTTTGAGGCCAGCCTGGTCTATAAAGCGAGATTCAGGACAGGTACCAAAACAACTCAGAGAATCCCTGTCTCAAGGGGAAAAAAAAAAAAAAAAAAAAAAAAAACTCCATCTGTAGCCCCATGCTGGAAAAAATGTTTGGATCCATCTGGAACATTCTCAAGGACACCTCTGTCCCCACAGATATCCCCAGACCAGGGCAAGCTGCTTCACCACAGAGGCGGTGGGGGCGAGGAGGTGCTGGTGTCAGTGCCGGGTCCACAGTGCCATGCTTGGCAGGGGGCACAGAGTGTAGGGTATCCTTCCTTTCCCTGGCCTCAGGCCTCTCCTCCTGAGTCCCCTGCGGCCTGTGTGGATGAAGTGTGGGGCCAGTATCTGTGCCTGGAGGATCCTGCAACACAGCTATGCAGGAGCAAAGGGGCTTCCAATCCTCAGCATGGACAAGGTGTAGCCAGCCACGGGACGCTTCCTCCTCCATGGGTATATCTAGGCGTGTCTGGGAGCCCACAGAGCAGTGGAGTATCTAGAGGAAGGCACTGACTGATACAGCCCTCTGGCAAACAAAGTCTTCAGAGCATCCTCCATCTCAGGGAAGTCCCCTTCTATAAACAACCCCAAGTCCCACTCTTCTCTCCCGGGAGGCTGAGCCACTGGATATGACATCTGTAAGTGCCTGGTTGGCCCCTCTCATCAACTCCATAAACAAGGAAGAAGGACAGATAGGATTTTTATGGGACTTCCCCACCCCCAGCATTGACCCCTGGCTCCTTCTTGCTCTTTGCTACCCTAATTATGTACCATGTACCTAGCAGCTGCCAATGTCCCAAGCTCATAAACCTGATTTAGTAGTGATTAGGGGTTTGAACCAGTCCATTCCCCCCACCCCCCACCAGATAAAAGGTGGAAAGCTGAGCCACGGTTTGGTCAGTTCTGCCCCTGTTCTCCTCTCCAGGGAACCATCTCTGCCTCTCAAGCCATGTCATGCAGAAATTTCCAGCTGAGCTCCAGATGTGGCAGCCGGAGTTTCAGCTCATGCTCGGCCATCACGCCCCGGATGGTCACACACTATGAAGTGAGCAAGGGACCCTGTCGTCCTGGAGGTGCTGGGGCCCTCCGAGCGCTGGGCTGCCTTGGCTCTCGCAGCCTGTGCAATGTGGGCCTCGGGAGGCCCCGTGTGGCCTCCAGATGTGGTATGCCAGGCTTCGGGTACCGAGCGGGAGCCTCCTGCGGACCACCCACCTGCATCACCCCTGTCACCATCAACGAGAGCCTTCTGGTCCCCCTGGAGCTGGAGATTGACCCAACAGTGCAGAGGGTGAAGAGGGATGAGAAGGAGCAGATCAAGTGTCTCAACAACAGATTCGCATCCTTCATCAACAAGGTAGGGCAGCCAGGGTGGTGCGGGGCAGCAAGAGTGGTGTGGGGCAGTGCTGCAGGGCAGCAAGGGTGGTGTGGGGCAGTGCTGCGGGGCAGCAAGGGTGCTGCAGGGCAGTGCTGCGGAGTGTGTCCTGCATCTGCTGTCTGGGGGACAGGGAAAGGCTATTTGTCCGTAGGTCTTCAGCACTCCAGGACTGCTTGTCATGGAAAAGGCCTGCTTCCCAGTCCAGACTAGCTTCAAATTTGCAGCCCTCCTCCCGCCTCTGTCTCCCAAGTACTTAAGATTACAGGTGCACATGACCTCCTCCGACCCAAGCTCCCCACCCCACCCCTGTGTCACTTAAAAATAGATCTTTCTCAGATGTCATCTGACAGATTGTCACGGTTGTCAAAGAGCAGACTGTCAGAGGGACTTCCAAAGTAATAGGAAAGGGACAATGAAAGACTCAGCAGCAGGTGGCCTTCTGCGTGAGGAATGAAGCTGCCTCCGGTGCACCTAGGCTGTGCCAAGACGAGGCCTGAAGGCGGAGATAAACACCGGGAACACCAGCTTTCCCATCTATTTAGGGCTGTGGTGAAGGCCAAAGCGGAGAAGAGCTCGGCACAAGGCGACTGTTTCCCAAGTCCTGTCCCTGGCAGCCCCAAAACCAAAGATTCGAAAAGCTACAAGGCAGCGTGACATGCTAAGAAGCAGAGCTGGCCTGTCATTCCCCAGGCCACCTGGGTTTGTCCTCACACCCCAGGGAGTCAGGATCCATGCCAAGGGCTGGGCTGCTGTTTCTGGAGACCCCAAGGATTAGGGCAGACATGCCTGAGTCAGAAGCCCTGGGTCCTGGCAGGGCCCCACTCCTCTTACCCCGAATCCCTATGTAAGCCGCTCACAGCTCAGCCTCAGGGACTTGGCCGCCTGTCTCGGGGACAGACAGATGATACAGTGGGAGACTCAAAGGAGCTGATCTGTACTGAAGTGCCTCTGATGCCAGGCATGGTGAGACATGCCTGTAACCGCACTCGGGAGGTAAAGGCAAGAGGATCAGAGTTCAAGGCCAACCTCAGCTTCGTAGTGAGTATTAGGCCAGCCTGAACTACATGAGACCCTGTATCAATCCCCACCCCCACCCACAAGAAAACACGGTGGTGGATCAAAGGGTAAAGTCAATTGCTGCCAACGCTGACAACCTGAGCTAGATTCCCAGCGGCCACAGGTTGGAAGGAGAGGAACTGACTACCACAAGTTGTCCTCTGACTTCCATGTGTGTGCCATGACATGTATATGCTCTCTTGCATTCACACACACACACACACACACACACACACACACACACACACACACACACACACACACACACACTTGTAAATGAGTGAAAGGAGCTGGTCCACTAGCTCTGTTTTACTCCTAAAGCCTGTTAGGTTCTGGTTATAAACACCTCACAGAGGGAAGCCCCAGCTGTGAGCTCTGTAAGGCTGCTAGCCTCCTGCGGATGTGGCTATTGATCCACAGGAGAGGGGCAGTCCATCTGCAGCTGTCTTAAGAGAGGCCTGATGTGGGAAAACCCGTAAGAGAACCGCAGACCACGCTCTGTGTGCTGGTGACTGGCCGGTGACCAGATCAACTAACTTGGCTGCTTCCAATCTTGATTACAACCCACGCAAATGGAAGAGATGGCCCACAAGCTGCCGATGTTCCTGGGACTCAGGCTTCCTTCCGACCCAGCCACATAAAGTGGAGCAGCAGAGACAGAAAGAGTCATCAGTGCTAGGTCACAACCCTTGACCTCTGCTGAGGGACCTTGGACTCAGGCATTCGTGTGTGGGTGTGCTTATGGAGAGGAGAGGCTCACAAGCGGAGGAGGAATGGTTCAGGTCATGGGGCTACCAAACGGCCAGCCAGAGAGCTGCATGGGGCCGCCCAAGCCTTTGGGACGGCACCCTTTCCACACTAACACAGACCGCTGAGGGGAAGGTGAGAGTCCTCTAAGGTCCCTAAGGTAAAGGAGACACAAAGCCACATCCCTTTAGGTGTCTGTCTCTGTAGAGACCTGGTGATCACAAAGCATGGTCTCCTGGTCTTTTCTGCATGGTGACACCATTTCTTGGGGCAGGTACGCTTCCTGGAGCAGAAGAACAAGCTGCTAGAGACAAAATGGAACTTCATGCAGCAGCAGAGGAGTTGCCAGAGCAACATGGAGCCGCTCTTCGAGGGCTACATCTGTGCTCTGCGACGGCAGCTGGACTGTGTGTCTGGGGACCACGGGAGACTGGAGGCTGAGCTCTGCAGCCTCCAGGATGCACTGGAGGGTTACAAGAAAAAGTAAGTGGCCTTTGCCTTCACCCAACAAAGGGACTAGCGCCAGCTGCAGAAACAACTTAGACCTCAGTTTCCCCATCTACAAAACAGGGAACTTGACAGCAAAACAATTAAGCAGCACAGAGCATCCGTATTATTATCCACAGGGGAAGCCCGGAAATGCATGTCTGTGCTCCATTTCCCTTCCCTCCACCCGGCTTGAAGGGGGTGGGGGGGACCTGCCGCTTACAGAGCCTCAGGCCTCTGATCCAGCTACATTCCTATTTGGCATTCCATTCACCAGTCCCTCTGCAGACTGAGAACTAGCCATCCCCGGGGCTCTTTCCTCCGGGATTTTGTGGCTTCTCTTCCCTCCTTTTGATGAGTCTCTTCTCAGAATATCCCCACTCCCACCCAGCCATCACAGCTCAGGTGTTCTCTCCCTGGACTTCTGGCTTCCCTGTCCTCCCCTAGAGGGACTGTGGGTTTTTGTTGTCTGTCCCGTCCCACCCACTCTCCACAGCACAGGCTCTGAGCCTGCCTCTCAGTGTGGAGTAGATGGCTGATGTCAACGAACAGGCTGGCAGGCAGGGAGATGCCCAGCCTGCAGGAGGTCCAGAGAGCTTGTCACCTGGAAGGTTTTGGGTGGCTCTGCTCAGAGCCTCGTGGGAACATATGGGGCTCGGGACAGGAGAAAGTGTTTCCATTGAGGGGAAATGGTACGAAAAGACTGGACAAGGGATGTGCCAATGGAGAGGAGCCATGACTGTTACATGTCAACCATGGGCCTTCTTGGTGACAGGAACTGTGCTAGAAAGTGACGCCCACCTCTGCCCCACAGCACCGGAAACTTTACACTTACTTGTGAGTAGGGACAGCAGAAGAGAGAAGGGCCAGGGGCCAGGGCATAGGAGGTGTTTGGAGAAGGCACCATTGGAGCATGACCTTGACAGATAACTTTTCTTCTAGTAGACTCCTTCTAAAAGAGACCCAAAGCCTGGCAGGGTGGGACATAGCTTGTAATGCCAGCACTTGGGAGACTGAGGCAGGAGGGTTGTGAGTTCTAGGCCAACCTGAGCTATGTAGTGAGTTCAAGGGTTGCAGAGTAAGGCTGTCTCAAAATAAATAAATAAATAAATAAATAAATAAATAAATAAATAAATAAATAAATAAA
>CABHPR010118920.1:0-15741 GCA_902168415.1 Peromyscus melanophrys
ATTTTCAGGGAAGAGTCATGTGTGGCAGCCCATGAAGTAGGGGTACGTGTGTGGAGAAATACTGCCTGCACAGGCAAAGAAACTGAGCGGGGAGTTCTGTCAACACTATAGAGAACTTATGGGCGTTATGAAGGGGTCAAGCCTCTTATTGTAACCTTGGGAGAATTTTTGCTCTATGGTTTCATCTAATCACTTCAAGATGATGAGTTGGCAATACCAGGAGACCTAGCTGTTGAGAAATATCAATGAGCAGTGTTTATTGATTCCTGTTAATTTGCTGGTGTGTGTGTGTGTGTGTGTGTGTGTGTGTGTGTGTGTGTGTGTGTGTCTGTGTGTGCTTCATCTCTTTTTATTTGGTGGTCTGGAATTATTTATTCCATGTTTTCTTGGGTGTTGTTAACCTCTTCAGGTTGGAATTTTCCTTCTTGAACCTTCTGTAGCCCTAGATATGTAGATAGACACTGTTTAAATTTGGTTTTATCATGAGACATCTTAATTTCTCCACCTATTGGGATTGAACGTTTGCTTAGTATAGTAGTCTTAGCTGCATCTGTGATCTCTTAGAGTCTGCAGACCATCTGTCCAGGCTCTGCTGAGTTTACAGTCTTCTTTGAGAAGTCAGCTGTTATTTCAATAGGTCTGCTTTTATATATTACTTGGTCTTTTTTTTCATGGTTTTTAATATTCTTTCTTTGTAATGTGCATTTAGTGTTTTGATTATTATATGCTAAGGGGAATTTCTTTTCTGGTCCAGTCCATTTGGTGTTCTGTATGCTTCTTGTATCTTGATAGATGTCTCCTTCTTATGTTAGGAAAATTTTCTTCCATAATTCTGTTGAAAATATTTTGTATACCTTTGACCTGAGTTTTTTTCATTCCTCTATTCCTAGATTTGGTCTCTTCATAATGTCTCAGATTTTGTGGATATTTTATGGCAAGATTTTTTTGATTGAACATTTTCTTTGATCAAGACTATCATGTCTTCACTGCTTGAGAATCTCTCGTCTGTCTCCTACATTCTGTTGGTGAAGCTTGCCTCTGAGGTTCTTGCTTGGGTTTCTAAATTTTTCATTTCCAGATTTCTCTCAGTTTTTTTTTATTGAGTCTATTTCAACTTTGAGGTGTTGAGATATTTTATTCATTCCCTTCCACTGCCTGTTTTTGTTTTGAAAGATTCCTCTAAAAGATTTTCATTTATTTCCTCTTTAAGGAGTTCTAACATATCATATTTTGCATTTTCAGGTCTTTCTCTTGTGTTTCATCTGTGTTGCAATACTCAGGGGCTACTATGACAGGGTTACTGGGCTCTCCTGGGGACATATTGTCCTGGCTGTTGTTGATTGTGTTTTTCATTGGTGTCTAGGTGTCTGGGTTTGGAAAGATTGTAATTCTAGGTGGCTGATTTAAGTTCTTGTCTTAGTTGAGTGAGTGTTTTGTTCATTGGTTTCTGTTGCCTTCTCTGATTCTTAGGAGGGTGTGGTGGCTCTTTATTGCTTGGTAAAGAATTCTTCTAGAGCCTTGCAAGGTGTGGCTAGTTGAATTTCTAGGTAAAATGTATTTCTAGGTATTGGACGTTGATACTTAGGAATCTGGATGGACTAGGAAGAGAGGGCTGAGGGAACCCATAGGAGGAAGAAAGCAGGGTGTCCCACCAGGATCAGATCTGTATCATCCCCTGGAAATGGGGACATAGAGTGTGGAGAAGCCACAACAGGTAATCTGCTACAGAGCTGGGTTGGATAAGGGAAGATTTAATATGGAAGAGAGGAGTGGGAGTGAAAATCTCAAATTTGTCTACCTGATTAGCTGGCCTACTTGCTTCTCTGGCAGGCTTGGCTGAGAAATTCCCAGAGAAAGCCTGCTGGAGCTGGGGACTAGAATAACAGGATGAGTGGTAAGGAAAGTTGGAGAAGATCTGGGTCATCTGCTGGAGATGGTGTCAGAAAGTAGAGGGAGGCTGAGACAGGTGGTCTGCTATAGAGAAGGGAGTAAAGCTGGGGCGTGGATTTAGAAGAGAAGAGGAAGAGGTGAAGATCCATAGTTAGGCTACCTGTTTCTCTGGCCAGAGGGCCGTGCAGAGTTCCTGGGAATGCCTGCTGGAGTTGGGGACTGGAATAGAATGACGAGTTGTGGGAAGGAAGGTTGGAGAGGAGGATTTGTGTGATCCTCTAGACATCGGGGCAAGGAAGGAGGACAGGCACAGCAGGCTGTTGGCTATAGAACTGGGTATGAGATTAGGGGATTGGATTTGCAGGACAGGAGGGTGAGGTAAAGATCTACAGTTAGCCTACCTGCTTTGTTGGCCAGCATGGCCAACAAGTTCCCAGGGAATGCCTGCTGGAGTTTAGGGCAGAGATAATGGGGTGGGTGGGGGGAAAGAAAGTTGAAGGAGCGGGTCTAAGTAATTTGTTGTAGTTGGAGGCAGAGAGGTAGTGGAGGCCAAAACCGGTGGTCTGGTACAGGGCTGAAGATGAGAATGGGAGACTGGATTTGGAGACAAGAAGGAAGAGGTGAAGATCCGCAGTTAGCTTACCTGATTTACTGGCTGAAGCAGCCAGTGGATTTCCAGGGAATTTTGACTTGTAGGTAGGTCTTAATGTGGGGTGGGTGGTATATGGTATGGTAGGGTACCAAGGAGAAGGCCATTGGATTTTTAGTCTATAACTTCTCAGGCAAAAATTCTATCCTTCAAGTATGGCTTTTCAAATAAATTTATATGATATTCTCTCAGAAATTATTTTGTATCAAACCAAAATGCAAATATTCAAGCTCCAAGACCTATTTTTAACAGTTCTTATACTCCATATATGTAAATATCTGTGATATAAGCATGTTGTATAGGTGGTTGGTAATAATACCTGTCAGAATATGAGGGGCCTTGATGATGTATTTTATACTAGGGTAAATGGGCAGAACAGCTTCACATGTGAATGTATTGTTCAGTAAATCCACAGCCAATGCAGATTTATGAGAGTCATTATTCTGTTCTGCAGGCTGCCTCTCTGTTGAATTTAATGAACTGAAGTAGGTTAACAGTTCATTCTAATCTCCTTGTGCCTGGAAATCAAGCACTCCCTGGAATCACAGAACACATGTCCTTCTCTTGTTCTGAAAATCAAAGGTGACTTTCTGATAAATAAATCTCTCTTGAGAGAAATGACACAGAGAATGAGTCTGAAGACATTTCTTTTAGTGCATCGATTGAATGTTAACCCACAACAGCTACTTGTTGCAGAGCAGAGAGGTGATTTGTCAAACCAAAGATCCATGAGAGATTGCTTTAACTGATATCTGTTCCTCCACACCCGACTATTACACCCAGGTTCTCATCGATTCTCTCACCCACATATTTCCTTTACTATTTAGAGGAAATGCTTGAAAGCAATCTATTCTGTGGTCTTTCACATCAATTCCAAATCAGTTCTAACGTGGTCCCCTCACAATTAAAACACTTGAAATGAAAATCTGCCAAACAAATGGAAGTTTGGAATCCCACGGCACACTGATGAGGTGTGCATATCTCAGTGATGCACTGCTGGTATTTCTCTCTCTCTCTCTCTCTCTCTCTCTCTCTCTCTCTCTCTCTCTCTTCTTCTCTCTCTCTTCATGTGTGTGTGAAGGTCTGCATACTTTATTTATAAGGCTTCTAGAATCACTGGGCCCTCCAGGCTTCAGGAACACACAGCAGTTTTTGCAACCACCAAAATACCACAACACAGTTGTCCAATCAGGTACAACTCATTGTAGACGGAAAAACTTCCCATCTTTAAGTAATTTCCAATTTGTGCAGTTTGTTTTAAAACATGACTTGCAAGGGTATAAATAACCCACAAACTTTCCCATATAACAAAGATGTGAATGGTACCTGTTTCCAGGTTACTGGCACCTAGTAGTTTCCTAGCCTTCTCTGTAGTGGGTAGCCATTCCAGCTTTGATCTGGAAGTTCCAACCCCCACTGAGGCTTAGGTAACGGTCACGCCTACAAGGCGGGGCCGAGAGAGGACACTGAAGAGGCGAGATCCAGATGTGCTGGCTCTCTTGGTTCCTGGACCCTGGATGCTGGAGGTAGACCGAGCAGAGTTCTTCAGAGAACACCGCCAGACTGCACCACACCTTTCCCAGACCCTGTAAACTATCCCTTCACTTGTAAGTTACCTCACAAAATAAACCTCCCTTTTAACTACGTGGAGTGGCCTTAATAATTTCACCAATACTTCTCTATAATCCTATATGTACTTCAAGTTCTTTAGGACAAACACACACACACACACACACACACACACACACACACACACACACACACACACGAAGAGAATTTAAGGAATAATGTTTTCAAAAGTTCTTAGACTTAGGACCAGATTTTGGTATGACAGGGACTTGTTAGGGGCTCTCACTTTATTCCCAGAGACCTAGGCTTATCTTCCACCTGCGGCTGACCCACTCTCTAAATGTCCTCCTATGGTTTGTATCTTGGCTTCCTTTGGTATGAGCTGCTTTTGCATGGCTTATAGATGCTAGTTCTTATTGGGTCAGAGGGCAATTTATTTGTGGCCTATAGTGAAATATTTTTGTTATGGCTACCTACCTGCATGTATAATTATACCTTCCTTCTAAGATAAAGATTTCATGGTCACGTGCTCATTGCACTTTCTCTCAAATGATTCTTTTTGGGCACTCCATCATACTCTATCTTTTGGACCTATCTGAAATACATGAGTACTTTAGGGTAGAGTTACCCAACCTCCAAACTTACCTGCTGTCTAACTCCATTTTGGAAATGATGGTACTAAAACCAGAGAACAGGACATTGTAAGCAATGAAGCAGGGCCCTTACAATATAGAAATAAACTGAGGTGAAAATAAATTGAATAAAAAATATTTTCCTAATCATTAAAGCTAGTAGTTGAAGTACTCTTAATTACAGGAAGGTAAGAGGACCATGAAAATTTACATAAAAAGTCAGAATTATTTGAGCCTTTGAGGCAAGATCTTTTTTTTAATTTTATGTTTTCTTTTTTATAATTATTAAGAGATTTTCTATTCATTTTACATACTAACCACAGATTCCCCTCTCCTCCCTCCTCCTGCCTCCCAGCCTTCCTCCCTTGAACTCACCCCCCAGTCCCCCTGCAAGGCAAGGTCTCCCGTGAGGAGTCAGCAGAGCCTGGTACATTCAGCTGAGGCAGGTCCAAGTTCCTCCTCCTTGTACCAAGGCTGCACAAAGTGTCCCACCATAAGCACTGGGATCCAAAAAGCCAGCTCATGCACCAGGGATGGGTCCCAGTCCCACTGGGAGGCAAGATCTTTAGAAACTGATGGCAATCACTCTTTCCTATGATTAACTTTTCTTCAGAACTTGTTGATTACTCTTTCTTCATATAGAAATAGCATTAACAGTTCAGTGGTCAATAATAATTATGATAATTTTTGTCTTACAAATAGAATGAAAAAAAAACATTATTTTTTCTTCCTAGAATAATTGATATAAAGGAAAAGAAAAGAGAAAATAAATAGTGAGTGGGATGAATGAACATGTTTAAAGGGTTAAAAATAAGTATGTGTGAAAGGGAAGTAAAAACTATCAGGTTGGCGAGGATTTGGAAATTGTAGGTAATATATCTAAAGGCTATTTTTAATAGTATTTGATGTTGAGGGATTTTAATTCATTGTCTTAATGTTTATGTTACAGATATAGAAAAAAGACAGGATCACTGGTAAGAATGAGCCTTATTTACAAATTTCTCTGGAAAACCCAATTGTCTCCCCCCAAGTATTTTGAATTTCTATTTATTTTTTTTCAGAGAGATGGTATGAATTTATACTTTAGTGGATTTAAGATTTGGAAAGGAATCATGAGTTGGTAGAACTGTGAAGGCGGGGCTTTGTTGGGGAAGCCAGTCATTGAAGGCCTGCCTTGTGGGATCTATGTCCAACTCTTCCTGTTACTGCTTTGATCTGCTTCCATCTAGAAGGATAGGAATCTCTCCACTTCCTGTCTGCTATACAGTGATCACCTGGCCTCCACAAACATTCCTGCCAGGTGTAATTTTTTTCTTTTTTAATTCTTTAAAAAATGTATTTATTCTTTTCTCATGCTATACATCCTGACTGAAGTTTCCCCCTTCCACATCTCCGAGTCCTCCATCCCCCTCCCCTCTCCCCTAGACCAATCTTCTCCATTTCCCTTCAGAAAAGAGTGGGCCTCCAGAGGATATCAACCCAACATGGCAAAACAAGTTACAAGAAGACTAGGGACAAATCCTCATGTCAGGGCTGGACAAGGCAACCGAGTAGGAGAAAAAATGTCCCAAGAGCAGGCAAAAGAGTCAGAGACACTCCCAATCCCACTGTCAGGAGTCCCACAAAAAACACCAAACTAACAACCATAGCATATATGCAGAGGACCCAGTGCTGACCCATGCAGGCTCCATGGTTGCTGCTTCAGTCTCTGTGAGTCCCTATGAGCCCTGCTTAGTTGATTCTGTGGATCATGTTCTCCTGGTGACTTCAACTGCTCTGGCTCTTCCAGTTCTTCCCATCTTCTGCCGAGTCCCTCCAAGGAGAGGGACCTGATGGAGATCTCCACTTTGGTCTTTCTCTCCACCTAATGTTTGGCTGTGGGTCTCTGCATCTGCTCCTTTCAGCTGCTGGAGGAAGCTTCTCTGATGACTATTGGACTAGGCACTGATATGTGAGTATATCAGAATATCATTAGGAATAATTTTATTGACTCTTTTTCTATCCTGTGTCTCTGTGCTATCTAGCCTCCAGTTCCTAGTCACTCAGGCAGTGTTGGACATGGGCCCCCTTTCGTAGTATGGGCCTCAAATTTGACTAATCATTGGTTGTTGGGCCCCATAAGGCCCGGGCATGAGGCCCAGTGTAACTTCCCAAGTCTAGCTGGTATTTGGCGACCTGTCCTGGGACGTGACTCCCGAATACGAGTGACTCAGCACTACCTAGAGGCCGCTAAGATGGCATTATCTCATTGGCCCGCTATCCCCATCCCATCCCCCCATCACCCCAACCTATATAAGTTCACTCCTGATACAATAAAGTGAGTTCCTGCTTCGACAAGACTCCCGGCCCAGTGTGTTTCTCTCCAGTGGACAGGGTGGGGTGGGGTGGGGTGGGGTGGGAGGGTGGGGTGGGGGTGGGGGTAGTAGTGGTGGTGTCACTTGACACTCATCATCTCCCTCAGCCCCAGGGAGAGACTGGCTGGCTGGCCCGATCCTCGGGTCCTGCCTCTGTCCTACCTGTCGGTCAGACCAACAATTGGTTGGTTAAGTTCTGTGCCTCAATTGCCCCAGTACCTCTTATGGGCAGGAGAGACTGTAGGCCAAAGGTTTTGTGGCTGGGTTGGTATCAGAACCACCACTGGAAGTTCCCTGGTTATAGAAGATGGCTGGCTCAGGCTCCATATCTTTACATTTCTAGGTGTCCTCCCTAGGGTCACCCTCATAGAATCCTCGGAGTTTTTACAGCATTAGATTTTCATATAACCTCCCAAATGCCTTCCAATTCCAGTCATCTCTTCCTGTACTCTTTCCCTCAATGCTTCCCCTCACCTGATCCTTCCTGTTTCCAATCCCATCTGCCCGCAATCCATCCACAAAATCTATTCTGTTTCCCCTTCCTGGGGAGATTCAGGCATTCCCCTTAGACGCTCCCCCCCCCATTATTACTTAGCATTTTTGGGTCTGTGGACCCAAATTAGCTGTTTACTTAACAGCTAATACCTGCTTATAAGTGAGTATATATCATGTTTTTCTTTCTGGGTCTCGGCTGCCTCACTCAGGATATTTTTCTAATTCCATCCATTTGCTTGCCAATTTCATGGTGTCGATTTTTTTTTAAATATCTGAGTAATACTCCAATTGTGTAAATGTTTCATATTTTCTTTATCCATTCTTTGGTTGAAGGGCCTCTAGGTTTTTTCCAGTTTCTGGTTATTATGAATAATGCTGCTCTGAACATAGTTGAGCAAGTGTCTTTGTGGTATGATGGAGCATCCTTTGGGTATATGCCCAAGAATGGTATAGCTGGGTTTTGAGGCAGATTGATTCCCAGTTTTCTGAGGAACCAAGGAACTGCCATATTAAGTTTGTACTCACACCAACCATGAAGGTGTGTTTCTCTTGTTCTTTATCCTCACTAACAAGATCTGTCACTTGTGTTATTGATTTTAGCCATTCTGACAGGTGTAAGATGGAATCTAAAAGTAGGTTTGAGCTAGGCATTGTGGCACATGCCTTTAATCCCAGCACTCAGGAGGCAGAGGCAGGTGAATCTCTGTGAGTTCAAGGCCAGCCTGGTCTATAGAGCAAGTTCCAGGACAGACTCCAACAGAAAAACCCTGTCTTGAAAAACAAACAAACAAACAAACAAACAAACAAAAAAACAAAATTAGGTTTGTTTTGCATTTCCCTGATGTAAAGATGTTGTTGAACATTCCTTTAAGTGTTTCTTAACCATTTGAGACAGGATGTAATTTTCTGCCCAAAGTTATAGGGTTATAGGGTCTAACAACCATGGACTGAACCAACAATCCTTCCTTCCTTCCTTCCTTCCTTCCTTCCTTCCTTCCTTCCTTCCTTCCTTCCTTCCTTCCTTCCTTCCTTCCTTTCACCCTCCCTCCCTCCTCTCCCTCCCACTCTCCCTCCCTCTCTCCCCTCCTTCCTTCCTTTCTTTTCTTGCGATAAGTTTCTAAACTAAGGTGTTGTACATGCTAGGCAAGTACTCTGTCTGAACTCCTGATGTCCTTTAAATAATGTATGATATATGATCCATTTTTAAAGTTCAGGTAGCCCATATACACTATGTTCTTTGTGTTCTTGATGTTTCTAAAATTTTTACAAGGCTATGCCTTGGTATATGCCTATTTTTACCTGTTGTGGAGAGTTGATGCTGTTTTTAGCCTGGAAACTCAGGTCTGTTAGTACTACAAAGTGTTCTTGACATTTTGACATCTTTCACTCACATAATCCTCCTTTCTGTCCCCACCTCCCTGTTACCTTATTTGTATTTTAGTTTTCTGTCTTTTCATTTTTCCATTTCTTTATCTTTCTTTTCTACTTTATTGCACTTTTCCTAAAATTTATCTTCCAACAATTCTACTTGTTGAAAATAATTATTTAACTTGTGTCTTAACCAATGTACTGTTGTGAAGAGACACCATGACCACAGCAACTCTTATAAAGGAAAACATGTAATTGAGGCTAGCTTACAGCCTCAGAGGTTTATTATATTGGCAGGAAACATGGCAGCACACAGGCAGATATGGTGATAGATAGGTAGTTAAGAGTTCTACATCTGAAGAGAGTTCCACATTCCAGCAGAGAGCTCAGAAGAGAGAGACGTTGGGCCTGGCCTGAGCATTTAAAACCCCATAGCCCATCCCCAGTGACACATTTTCTTCAACAAGGCCATACCTACTCCAACAAGGCCACATTACCTAATAGTGCCTCTCTCTGGTAACCAAAAATTCTAATCTGTGAGCCTATGGGAGCTATTCCTATTCAAACTACTGCAATTTGTAATTCTGAAGAGTCCGTTTAACTTGGGTTGTGTCTCATGTTACCTTTGTTCTGAGGATAACTAAAGGATATGTTTGTAAAGCTTTTATCTGCCGGCATAATCCATGCTCTTGAAGTTATTTTTCAGTTTTTTGTTTTATTTCCCCTTTTAACTGATTTCTTTGGACATTTGTTGAGTTTTAGTTGTTTGCTCACATTAAAGCTCTCAGTGAGTGTGTGGGTTTTGTGTTCCTCTTTACTCTGATTTGACATTTTCTCCTTATGCTTTCTTCTCTGACACAGTTTTCCAGCTTTTTGTAGGGATGTGGAAGCCAAGTATCTAGAATTATTTAAAAAAGTAGGTCTCAGGGCTGAAGGTCACAGCACTTGGCATTAGGCACTTAAAATGCAGTTGATACCTTATTTCAGTGGTGCCCTATTCTGCAAGAATGTCTGGATAAGTCCTGGTTCAGATGGCCTGTCTTAAGTTCACTCTTCCCTCTTCTCAGCAGGACTCCTCAAGTGAGGCCCAGTGTTTGGCTGTGGGTTTCTGAATTTGCCTCCATCAGTCACTGGATGAAGGCTCTCTGATGACAACCAGGGTAGTCACCAATCTGATCAGGGGGTAGCCAGTTCAGGCTATGCATTTGTTTAGCCTTTCCACCTCTGTTATTCATTCATAGAGCCATGGGAGGCTAAAATTTAAAGTATGAATCATATTATTTATCATCTGTTGCCACTGTGAACTTCAGACACCCCTATTGAAGTTAGTTTTATTTCATGATCTGTTGTCTTCAAAATTTCTATTGCTGTTTTACTTTACTTTCCATCTTTATCCATTCATGTCTTTTAAAAGGTCTGTTTATGGTAGCCCAACAATATTAGATGAGGAAGTGAAGTTGTACATATGCATTTGTTAGAACTTGAATGTGAAGGTCCCCACATGGGTTTGAACATGTAGTTCCCAGTTGGTGGGACTGTTTTGATAGTCTGTGGAGACTTTAGGGAGGTGGAGCCTGGCTAACAGAAGCAGACTGGGGGAGGGTTACTTGGATGCATTATGCCTGGGTTTTTGAGAAACAGCATCCACATGCTCCCAAAGGTACATATGGAGCCATTCCCACAGTCGTGAGCCAAAACAGTCCCCTCCTCCATTTCTGTCAGGGATTTTGTCATAGTGGTGATAAAAGTCACCAAGGCAACATTCGACCCTGTCTTAATGAAGAAGCCCATTAATGGTAAATTGAGGTGGTGGATTTAGATTTGATTTTTAAATTTAAAACAATTCAGCACAAATTTATTATTTTATTTCTGTTTTGTGATTTTAAGTATATGCATGCATTTAGAATTGTCTTCATTTGTTAATGCTTTACTTTGGCATAAACAATACATATATACAGAAGCAAGCATGTACACACGCACATGGCTCAGTAAACTCACAGCGCTTTTCCCCCCAGCAGAAATTGCTTGAGATGAATCAGACAAAATCACATGTTGTGGAAGAGTAGGATCCTGTATCTGCATGCAGGTGGTCTGGTATTTTGGACTGCAGAGAGGTTTCAGGTGGAGTTTGAACACCTGTGAATTGAGGTATTGTGTGTCACTTTCCATGTATGGTGCTTGCCTACATGTGGTATACTTTTGGTGTATTTCTTCCAACCATTTTCAGATGTAGCATGCATGAGCTCCGCAGGCAGTTCTTCAAATGGGGCTTACTTAAGCTCTTTGGGGACTCTTGCCTTGAAGGTCAAGGGGGTCTAACTGTTTTCAATTACATATTTTACTTATCAGGAACCCTGCTAATCACACTGAGAAGCTTACTTCTGATTAACTGTATTAATAATGAATAAGGGAGAAGAAGCTGAAATAAATCAACCTGCAGTTCTATGATCTCATCATTTCCAGTCTGGTGTTTTCAGCCTTGCCTATGCATTCCTGCCAGAGAGACCAGGTGCTTTTTGAATTTCACAATAATTATAAAATATTAAAGGTAAAGGCAGTGGAAGCAGAGCTTCAGGCTTCTCTTGGGTATGAACTGAAGCTAATACATCCTTAAAATAAACACTTCTGGAGTGCGACTCCACTGCTGAGTATTTTTATGAATTTGTTTTTCTTAAAAAGAAACATGTAAAAATAACATTTTAAAAGGAGAGTTCTTGTTGTTCATTCACTTTTCTTTTACTAGTTTTCCTCTGGTTAGCTGTAGATTATTTAAGTATAACTAATGCTGATTTTATACAAACCAGCAAAGAGTCAATGAGAGAGTTTCAGTGCCTGCATAAATAAGACTCAATTTGCCAGAAACTGATGACTAGAAACATGAAGAGTGGTAGAGTTTTCTGAATTTCAAGAATGATTTTTTTCCTTTGCTTTTTATTCTGATTCTCCATTTTTGTCATAAGATTTGCAGTCATGGAACTAATGCCAAGCAAAGCCCAAACGAGTGGAAAGCAGTATATAAAGGTTCAGGTAACACTCAAAATCAGAAAGGATAACAGGGATCCAGAAGCACACAGATCATATAACATATAAATATAACAACAATAATAACAATAACACAACTCTTATGCAGTTTATTGAAACTGTGATTTTATGCCATCATTTTCCTAGTCTCACCTTCTATTTCACACTTAAAATGGAAATTAAATAAGAATGAAATGCTGATTGCTCAAAATAAATTCTGTTGAAAGGATACATAGTAACTCAGTATTTATTGGAAATATGTAAAAGAAATACAGCCCAGGAAGAGAAAGGGAAGCAAGACATTGGGCCTTAGGTGTTATGCTGTTTAGTTACAGAATATACAATTGTTGCTCAAGATACGTAATTCTGTCCCAGGGAGTGTGATGGCTTTGGTCCTTGATCTAATTCCCTGTTAGATATTAGACAGCCCACCTATACTTCTTCCCTCAACCTAGTAAGGCTTACTCGGTTAAGAAGTAAACAGGAGAATCTGCCTGCATAACCAATCTTTACCAAGCTCTTGATCCCCTTTACAGCTCCGCCTTGTTCATATAATTCTCAGTTTCAGCATAGTGGGCTGCTTCTGTCCCTCACTGTTTGCACCTCTTTTGTCTTTCTTTCTTGTTCCTTTATCCCATCATCTTTTCTGTTTTTCTCCCAATGAAGACAGACTGCCATAGAGTCTCTGTGATTATCTCTCCTGAGAGATGAGATTGTTCTATATTATTTAAATGCATATCTTTACCCCATTCTACTCAGTCTACTTTTAACCAAAACTCTCACATCTCACCTATTTCCTTTTCTTTGTTTCTATCATTCTTAGTTCTATGTATGGCCCCCTCCTTTACTTTCTGTATAGCAACCTAATGCCAATCTTTCTTTCTCTTTATTCACTCCGCTCATACCCACAATAACTAATATTGTGTATTATACAATGTGAATGTACAATATTCAAGTACAGACAGTGCTTATTGGTGGTCCTTTACTCACCCAAACAATTGGTACTTAAGGAGTAACTATTTTGTAGCCAATTGAGCTTCCACTCTCATGGTGAGTTTACTGTCAGACAGTGACAATAGTTATAGCCTATCCTTAACTTTAAGTGGAGGACTGGAGATAGAGCCTGGTAGCCTGAACAACAGTGTAACAGTGGAAATGTTTCCTCAACCTACTATAATCTTATCTTTTCTTAACACTGGAAATACCCCAACTGAAAGTAGAAAGATGACCCGAATTTACAGAAACAAAACAACAAAAACCCAAACTCTTAACAAATTATCTAATACCATATGGGCAGGTCCTAGTGAAAAAACACTGGAAATGTGAAAACCAAGATGATTTAACTTTCTAAAAATTACCAATCCCACAGTAATTACTACCAATGAAAATGACCTTGGTAAAATTTCAGACACACAATACAAAAGAACAATTATAAGTTAGTTCAAACAGCCCAAAAAAGATAAAAATATACTCCAAGACAACACAAATAGCTTTATAAAAAAGAAATCCAGTTTTAGGATATGAAAATAAAATTCAATAAAGAAGTAGAACACCAAACTGAAATGATAAGGGAGATGAAACATCAAACAAAATTTTCAGTGGTAAACCATACCAATAGAATAGATCATGTAAAGGATAGAATTTTAGAGCTGGAACAAGATAGAGGGATTTGATCAGCCATGATAAAAAATAAATGTAAAAGGTATAATGAACAGGGCATGACAGCTCTTTGGGACACTATGGAAAAGCAAAATTTATGACTTATGAGCATACAAGAAAGAGAAGACTTTCATACCAAATGAATAGGAAATACTTTCAATAAAATCCTAGGAGAAAATTTCCCAAATCTAGAGAAAGAAATAGCTATATAGATACAAAGGGTTACAGAAAACTAAATAAGACCATATAGAAACTCCTTATGTCATATCATAGTTAAAATAATATACAGAACAAAGAAGGGATACGGAAATCTGCAACAAAGAAAGGCCAAGTTACATGCACAAGCAGGCCCATGAGACTAGCTGCTGATTTCTCAATGGAATTGTTAAAAGCCAGGAGGACTTGGAAAGATGTGTTTTAAATTCTGAAAGATCACAATTGCCAATTCACCCTAACATATCCAGAAAAAAACTATCTATCAAAACTGAAGGAGAAACGCTGACTTTCCATGACAAAAGCAGACTGAGGGAGTCTATGACCACCAAGCCAGTCTCACAGAGGACACTGGGAGTAATATTTCAGACCAAAAAGAAAGCTCGACATACCCAAGAGGCTTTAGTAGGAGCAGAAAAATTAAGAAGGCCAAGACAGTCTTTGAACAGAAGGAATCCCAAAACACAGAAACAACAGAATGACAGGAATATACACTTTTCAATAATAACTGTGAATACTAATGTTCTCAGTCTCCTCATAAAAAGACACAGACTAGAAATTTAGATTAGAAAGTAACCCTTTTTTCCCCCAAAATAAATCCCCAAGAAACAGATATACTTTGTCATCAAGGATAGCTACCATCTTGGGTTAAAAGGATGGTAACAGGACTTCCAGAAAACGGGACAAAAACAATATGTTGAAGGATTCTGATCAAGTTTTCGTATATGAATATACTCTTTTTAAAAATAACCCCAACGGGTAACTATTTTACAAATTTTGTAGGAGATGAGAGGACACCAGTGGCAGAAAAATGGATTTACTCAAAATGTCTCCATTGTTTTATTCCATCTCCTTGTATGAAACTTGGGAAGGCTTGGGTTTCTTTGTAGAAGTAAGAGTTATAGATTTGTAATAGGTTAGGGAATCAGGTATATCTTTGTGTGAGAGCACACGTGGGAGTTTGAAGTATTCAAATATTCTTACCTAAGTAGTAAAGCAAATAAACAGAAAATGGATGTGTAATGAGTCTTTCTCTGCCTTGCCAGCCAGCTCCCAAATAAGGACATGGAGATTTCTGTTATGAAAGCTCAGCCTATAGCTTAGGCTTGTTTTTAACTACCTCATAGCTTAAATTAACACATTTATAGTAATGTATGTTCTATTCTGTGGCATTACGTCTCTTTCATATTGCACTTCCTGTTTCCCCTGTCTGGCAACTCTGCCTTTCTTCTTCTCAGAGTTTTCTCTGTCCCTAGGAGTCCCACCTAACCTCTTCCTAGCTATTGGATGCTCAGCTTTTTATTCCACCAATCACAGCAATACATTTTCACAGTTTTCCACACAGGAATGTTTAATTTTAAATGACTTTTAAAACTAAGAATCATCAGGACTTTTTCATGCACATTTGTGGAGGAGGAATGCAGGAATTCCAGGCTTTCTGTTTGATAACTTTTTGTTTTTCTTTGTCAAGCAGTTCTTTCCCTAACTTCTTGCTCCAGGCTTCCTTTGGATGGACTATCTAAACTACACTGTTGAACTCAGAGAAATGATTGGAATGCTTACTCATTGTTATCCATACTATAAACTCTCCTGGGCAATTGATACTATCTCACATTCACTGAGTGCTCATCATGTGTCTTTCACTGTCTGAAGGAACTATTTTTCATGACAGTCTAGGAAATGTGGCTACATAATTCCTATTTCATGGGTATGAAAAAAAGTCAAGGGAGGATCATTTATGTGTCACATGATACAGCAAGAATGTGGCAGAGAATAGATTTGAACATAAGCTGTCTGATTCTATGATTGCTTTTGAATACTATCCATATTGTTTATTTATTTCTTGTGTGTGTGTGTGTGTGTGTGTGTGTGTGTGTGTGTGTGTGTGTGT
>CABHPR010118921.1:0-16774 GCA_902168415.1 Peromyscus melanophrys
AAAGATATTTATTTTCCAGCCGGGCGGTGGTGGCCCACGCCTTTAATCCCAGCACTCGGGAGGCAGAGCCAAGTGGATCTCTGTGAGTTCGAGGCCAGCCTGGTCTACAGAGTGAGTTCCAGGACAGGCACCAAAACTACACAGAGAAACCCTGTCTTGAAAAAACAAAAGAAAAAACAACCCCCCCCAAAAAAAAACCCAAAAGATATTTATTTTCCGTGTATGTGCGTCTGTATGTGTAATGTATGCAGTACTCATAGAGTCCAGAAGAGGGCATAAGATTCCCCAGGAACTGGAATTACAGTAGCTTGTGAGCTGCCATGTGGGTGTTAGGAACTGAACTCCAGGGCCACTGGAAGAGCAGCAAGTGCTCTTAACGACCGATTCATCTCTCCAGCTCTAAATAGCTTCCCCCCTCTTTCTTTCTTTCTTTTTTTTTTTTTTTTTTTTCGAGACAGGGTTTCTCTGTGTAGCTTTGCGCCTTTCCTGGAACTCACTTGGTAGCCCAGGCTGGCCTCAAACTCACAGAGATCCGCCTGGCTCTGCCTCCCAAGTGCTGGGATTAAAGGCGTGCGCCACCACCACCCGGCTCCCCCCTCTTTCTTAAAGCTCATTGTGTACCCTAGGCAGGGCTCGAACTCATGATTCTTCTGATTCATCCTCCCAAACGCTGGGATTGCAGGTGTTCGACACCGTGGATGGCTGTTGGTTGCTCTTACCCTGCTTAGCTAGTTTCTTCTCTGAGATCCCTCTCCGATACTCCCCCACCGGGCTGGGGAGACACTGTGTCTGGGCTGCTGTACACCGCACCCCCCAGTTGGCCGCATCCCAGGCTCACCCTCTACCCATGCCTCCCTACCCCACTGTGAATCTCCTGTGTCGTTAATGTCTGGCTCCTGTAGCTTTCACCCTGGGGTCTAACTTTGTTGCTACTGTGTGCCCAGGTACAGCTCTCTGGTCACAGGCTGGATGAATGGGGGTCAAGAGTCCCCAACCCTTCCTCCAGGATCCCCCATGCCACCTACCTCAAAGGACACTTCCGATCCCTCCTCTTCACCTTCTTCGCCATTTTCCCCGCCCTCCTCCAGGTGGCAACTCTGTGAAGCCGCATCAGTTGATGGTGAGCATGAGCAAAGGGGGTGCCCTGCCCCCCACCGGCCCCTTCAGTGCTGGGATCCAGGGAGAAGGTGACACTCCGCGGAGCAGAGGCAGGACTCACCTTTGCCATGATGTCGGCGTATGCCATGTACAGGTAATCCTCATCCAATTTGCTGAGGAAGGAAGCAGGGAGACAGGCCCAGTGGCGACACCTCCCAACTTTTTTCTTTCCTTTCCTTTCTTTCTTTTTTCTTTTTCTTTTCTTTAAGACAGGGCCTCTCCATGTAGCTTTGGTACTGTCCTGGAACTCACTCTGTAGACCAGGCTGGCCTCGAACTCACAGAGCTCTGCCTGCCTCTGCCTCCTCCTTTCCTTTTCTTAATTGAGATAAGGTCTCATGTAGCCCAGACTGGTCTCAAACTCAACATGTAGTTGAAATGACCCTGAGCTTCTCACCATGGCATCTGCACCTTCTGAGTCCTGGCATCCCAGGTGTGCACCACCATGCCTCATTTTCATGGTGCTGGGAAATTGATCTACCGACTGAGCTACATCCCCAGCCTTTTGTTTTGTTTGTGGCAGATTCTGGAAACGTAGCCCAGGCTGGCCCTCAATGCTTTTGCCTTATTTTTCTGAGTTCTGGGATTACATGTAGGTAGCACTATGCTCAGCTTGAGGTCACTCATTCCATATCTATTACTTTAGAAAGCCGGCAGGTGTTCTCCATGTATGAACTGACTTATCTCCACAGTGGTCCTATCAGGTAGATACATTACCAGCCCCATTTTACAGATATGGAAACTGAGTCACAAAAGAGCTTGATTGGCCAAGGTTGCGCAGCTTGCACTGGGATTCAGCCTACATAAACTAACTTTAGAGTCGCGAGTCTCCCACAGATGGGAAACAAGACACTCGGCTTCCCTATGTCCCTTGTGGCTATGACAGGTGCATGTCAGAATCTTGACCCATGAGCTATGTGCACAAGCTTACCAGGGAGAAAAAAGGTTAAAGGTCTTGCTGGGGGTGGGGAGAGGGAAGGCTCTCCCTTCCTCCTGTCTGGCATGTGGTCACGATGTAACATGTAACAGCCTCTGCTACCCACTCCCACTGCCACGCCTTCCCAGCCATGATGGACCAAAATCCATTGAAACTAGAAACCAAAATAAATTGTTCGAAATGATATTCAGATGGATCCCAAGCTTGCAATCCTAGAACTCAGGAGGCTGAAGCAAGACAATCATGAGATTCACAGTGAAACTGTGTTTCAAAAAGAACAAAACCAAGCCGGGCGGTGGTGGTACACACCTTTAGTCCCAGCACTCTGGAGGCAGAGGCAGGAGGATCTCTGTGAGTTCCAGGCCAGCCTGGTCTACAGAGTGAGTTCCAGATGGGATACACAGTGAGACCTTGTCTCAAAGGGAGGGGGGGGGCAGTGGGACAGGAAAACAGCAAATACTCTAGGCCTTTCAGGTCATGAAAGTCTTGGTTGTACCCTCAGTGCTGCCTGTGTGAGAGCTGACACGAAGTATACATGAATGGGTGTGGTTATGTTCCATAAAACGTTCTTCAAAAAACAAGAGCAAACCAAGAAATAAATCTCTCCTCCCCTTAAGCTGTTTCTGTCAAGTATGATGTTTGCAGTGACATGTAAGAAACTCATACAGACCATAAGACTCAAGCTAAGAGTGACAGCATAGAAAATTAGAAAGAGTGGGGGTCCCTGTCTGTCACCCTGCCCAGCCCCAGACTGCCTAGAACCTGACCTCATGTTAGGTGGGAAAAATAAATCCCCGTGGGTCTTCACTCCTCATCCACAAAACAAAAGGAGTTGGTAAGAGCAGTCTAAAGAGTAAGTGAGCCAATGTTCCATGATTACTATGTGTCAGACATCACAAGCACTTCACAAATGTTTCTCTATTATTAATTTTTAATGTGTGTGTGTGTGTGTGCGGGGGTGGGGGGTGGGATTGGAAACAGGGCTTCTCTGTGTATCCTTGGCTGTCTTGGAACTTGCTCTGAAGACCAGGCTGGCCTCCAACTCACAGAGATCCACCTGCCTCTGCCTCCCATGTGCTGGGATTAAAGGTGTGCGCCACTGTATCTGGCTTAATTTTTAAAATTTTAAAACTTATTTTTATGTGTGTGCGCCTTGTCTGCATGTGCACTATGTGCATGCAGTATCTTCAGAGGCCAGAAGAGGGAGACAGATCTCCCCAAACTGGAGTTACAGATGGTGGCCGCAGTTATGTGGATGTTGGTATTGAACTGGGGTCTTCTGCAAGAGCAGCAAGAGCCCTTAAATGCTGAGCCATCCCTCCATCCCTTACTTATTATTGCCAGAAGCATCTTCACTACCGTTAATTACTAAGATTATCATTAACCCATAGAAAGTCTCAAATGAGTTAGAAGAAAATTTCTATGGAGCAGAAATTTTTCATCTATATTGATTTTCCCTCACAACGGCCTGATCTTTGCCAGAAAAATGTTTTCATTTCAGTTGTTTTGTTTTGTTCCAGCTCTGAGGGTTGAACCCAGGGCCTTGTGCATGCCAAGCAAGCATGCTACTGTTAAGCTACATCCCCAGCCCAGATGTGGTTTATGTAAGACACGTTCTTCTAACAAACCCATGTGGTATCTTCTGTGGGCCTCTCAGACAAGGTGTTCAGCCTGGGCAACAGTAGACAGTAGGTGTATACTGTATACGATGTGACACTAAAAGGTCCGATGATTGGGGACCAGTAAGATGGTTCAGGGGGTAAAGGAGCTTGCTGCCAAGGAAGGCTGAGTTTGATTACTTGGACCCACACATGGTGGAAGAAAAGAAGAGACTCCTCCAAGTTGTCCTCTGACCTCCACATGAACACTCTGCACAGATATGCATCTATGCACACACAACAAATAAATCAATCTAATTTTAAAAACTGAAGGTCAGCTCTGTTGTTGGTTTTTACAGATCTGGGGGATGTCTCCAGGCAGGGCGGAGTCCTCACCTCTTCTCAGTCAGAGCTGTGCGGCTGAAGTGCAGGACCAGCTGGTGTAGGGGGTCCGGCTTCTTCTCTTCCACTTCTTCCTCCTCTTCCTCCTGCTCCCCAGCTTTCTGGAGGGATGGGGTGAGGGCTGGAGGGTGGCTTTTGGGGGTCCCCTTCAGTCTCCTCTCATAGCCTTGCTGGACTAGACTTTTCTCTCTTTTCTCAAATCAAGCCTAAGGGGACTCGTTTCTTTTCTTTTCTCTCTCTCTTTCTTTCTTTCTTTCTTTCTTTCTTTTTTTCTTAAATGTGCATTGGTGTTTTGCCTGCACGTATGCCTGTTCAAGGACCGTGGAACTGGAGTTACAGACATGTGTGAGCTGCCACATGGGTGCTGGGAATTGAACCTGGGTCCTTTGGAAGAACAACCAGTGCTCTTAACTGCTGAGCCATCTCTCCAGCCCCCAGGGTTTTCTATATTGAGGGTTCCCCTAGCCCCACCCAGCCCTGTCCCACATCCCCAGGCAGTCCCCAGCTCACTGATAGGTCATCTATCATGCGGTCCTCAAAACTGTGGTCTTCAGTCAGGATCCAGGAGGCCTTGTAGCTCTCCAAGAACATGTTACATGCTCGGTGCCTGCAAAGGCAAAGGTCTCCGCGCCACTGAGTCTCTCCCACGCCCCTCACATCTGCCATCCTCAATCCCAAGACTCAGCCTTATTGGCACTCCATTCTCCCGACCCCCCACTCCCTTCCTTTCTCTGGGTTTCTGGCGCTCTCCTCCCTGGAGGCCTTACGTGGGCAGGTTGTACAGGGGTGTCATGCGGAAGCAGGCTACCACTGCCCTCCGGCGCTGCTTGGACAAGAGTTTATGCCACACCGCCTTCTTGGACTTGTAAGGATGCTCCGTCTGGAGGGTGGGACAGTATGTCATGTCCTCAGATTATGGCACTGGCCCAAGTCCCACCCAACCCTGAGTGGAAGCTGCCCATGTGTGCTTAAGACTATACGCAGAGTGGAGCAGGGTCAAAGGAACACATGGGCTCCTCTGCCAACAGACCCAAGGCATCTTCAGGAGGTCCCAGCCTAGCCCCAATGCTTGGTCACACTTGTCCCTAGATGCAATATGCTGTTTCTCCCCATCCACACATCATCTCTTACACACAAGGCTCCATTCTCAGTCCCGCCCATCACCAGCAGGCCCCGCCCACAGTCTCAGGCCTAGGCCCCGCCCACAGACTCAGCCACAAAAGGCACCCACCTGGTCCAAGTGATAGAGCACAGCAGACACTTCCTGGACTCTACGCACAATTTTCTCAGGGTCATCGGCATCTTCCTCACGACCTGGGACACCGCGGTACAGTGCCATCTGCCAGCGAAGAGATGGGGAGCCTTCGACCTGAGGGGAATAAGGATGTTCACGTGAAGGCACCTCCCTGGCTGTCTGCCTCCTTTCTACTGCCAGGTTTAGGTGGTTGCCCGAGAACCAAGGTCCCAGTCTTCAGAGCTGGCAAGATGGATTAATGGGTCAGGGCCCTCACTGCCAAGCCTGAAGTTCTGAGTTCAATCCCTGGGACCCATGTGGCAGGAGAGAATTGATTCCTGCAAGTTGTCCTCTGACTTATACATGCTTGCCAAGACACACACTAAATACATAAATGTAACTAAAAAAAAAAAAAAAAAAAAGGTCCCTCTTCCAGGCCTGGTACTTCACACACCTCCCGTAAAGGACATACCTTTCCCTGAAGGTTGAGGTTGTTTTGAAGGAATTCACGGACCTCCTCATCTGTGTCTTTCTGGGAAGACAAGGCCCATGGGGTCACTCTGGAGGCCTCACCCTCTCCATGACCCATAGCCCTCCCGCTTCTATGCCTGACACCCAGAACTTGATGGGTATGACCTGGGAAAAGCCAGAAGAACATGACTGTGGGCCGTGGACAGATGTCTAGGGAGAGTCACAGGTTTGAAGGGACAGAAGGGATTAGTGAGCCTAGGGTGTGTGTGACAGGGGACACCATTAAAAATCAAACAGCAGGGACTTTTCAGAGGTGAGTAGGATGGGGAGTTCTGGAGGATCAGGGGAGGTGATGGATGGAGGGGGGCTGTGAGGGAAACTAGCAAGGTCAGCAGAGGTTATAGGAAGTTGGGACGGTCAATCAAACATCTGGCTACACAGGGCCAAAAGAAGAGTTATCTGGGTGAAGAGGGACATCAAGGCTCAAAGTGAGGGTCGTGGGGGCTCTGGAGGACTCTGTAGTGTCCTAGGGTCCTAGGGTCAGGGTGGGGTACTGGGAGGGGCTGGGCAAGTATCCTAAGGACATCTCCTAGGAGGGTAAGGTTGAGGAACGGCCTCGGGAGTCCCAGGAAAGGGGTCTCTGCAATACAACAGGACAATTCAAGCACCCTCAGGACCCTAGCAGGGTGGGAAGCTGTCCAGTGCTTAGAGGGGTCTTGGGGCAGAATCCCAGAGGGCTTCTTAGGGGTCCTGAGGCTGAAAGGAAGTATTATCTTGCCATTCTATGTATGGGAGATGTGGGACTTATAGAGGTTTTTTGGGGTCCCAGCTGGGTTAAGAAGTTCTAAGAGCTGGGTTAGTTGATCCTTAGGACTCTTTGGGACCTCAGAGGTTGGGAATGGTGGTTCTGGGGAAGGGGACATTAGGATTCTGGGAGGCAGTGCTTTGAATCATGAAGGTTCACTGGGTGTTGGCAGAGACCTGAAGACAAAAGGAGGTGAGTCAGGGGCTCCATGGGATCACAGACCTTCGGTCATGAGGGCATATGGGGAGTTACAAGGAGTTCAGTGAGTCTCAGAAGATTTGGGGGCCATCTTGATGGAGAGTTCAGAGACTCCAGGTCTTGGGGAGATCATCAGGGCTCAGTGGTTATAACATGGCTGTGAGGGAGAGGCCAGTGGGTCCTGATGGAGCGTATTGGAATCCTAAGGGTCTCTGGTTGCATTTGAGAGTTAAAATGTGCCCCAATCCTTAGGTTTCTTAGGTGGAGTCCTCGGCATCCTGGGGCAAGGCTCAGAGCATCCTAGAGGGTTTGGTAAGAGTTTGGGGTCCTGCAGAGCTTTGGGGAACCCTACAGTAGGATTCTGAGAAGCTCCCTTGGTTTCTAGGGGTTCACTGGGGTCCTAGGGTCAGGGTGGGGTACTGGGAGGGGCTGGGCAAGCACCAGGGCATAGCGGGCCTTGGCCAACACAATGAGGTCCTGGTCGGTGGGAGCACACATGTTTAGTCCAATTGGCAACATCTTCTTGAGCGTGGCCACGATCAAAGACGTCTGCACCGAGTACCGGTCCCCTCGGCGCTTCTTCTTGGTGCGTTCCTGGTCCGAGCCGCCTGACTGTGGGGACACAGGGCTCAGTGTTCGTCCAAGTCCCCACCCCACTGCCCCAGCCCCAACCTACAGCCATTTTACACAACTCAGCTCCTAACCTGTATGGCCAGCAACCCTCCCTAACACCAGAGTACATGTCTATTTCCATCCTGACCTCACTCACCTTGTGCCAGAGCCCTGAAGGTAACCTCCTCACCCCATCTGGAGCCAGTATTCCCCACTTCTAGCTAGATCCCTTGTATGTCTCCCCAAGTTTTCAAGCTCTGGTGGTCCTCTCTAAGAAAATTCCAGAGTCCCGTGTCTACCATGCTCCACCCCACACTTCACACTGCCCCAAACCAAGTTTCCAAGAACAAAACAAAGATGTGGGCCCACAAAGAGCTCCAAGAGACAACATAAGTTGGAAGAAAGGGGGAGACACCGAAAGACTGAGGCAGACAAGGACACAAAAAGACAGAAGATGCAAGAGAGATCTGGAAAGATCTGGGAGCCAAAACACAGAACACAGAGTCCCACAGCCACGTTCTGGAGTCTCAGGTGCAGACCCCTCCCTGGCCAAGGCCACTCCAGTCATGCCAACAAGAAATCCCAGTGGCGAGCTGCGGCCAGAGCCCCATCCACGGCAATGCTGAGCGTGGCCCAAGTGACAGGCACTGCCCACGTCCCCACATGCAGCATTTAGGAGTCTTTAAAGAGCCCTGGGCCTGGGGCCATCAGAGGCTCGAAAAGATGACATTTGGTGAGAGTCAAACAGCTCACAACCATCACTGGGTTCTACCCACGTCTATTGGATTCCAGATCCCAAAACATACACCTGTGCACAGCCAGGGCTACCCCCAACCATGCAGCTGTCCCACTCCATACCCCTAGAACTCAGCCCACAATGCATGTTGATTTTTTTTTTTTTTTGTAAAAAAAACAAAAAAAAAAAAAAAAGAGAAAGAAAGAAAGAAAGAAAGAAAGAAAGAAAGAAAGAAAGAAAGAAAGAAAGAAAGAAAGATAGGAAGGAAGGAAGGAAGGAAGGAAGGAAGGAAGGAAGAAAAGAAGAAGAAAAGAAAAACCACCCAAAACCAGGAAAGAAATAATTCAACAACTCGTCCAAACTTGTCAAAGCTGAGAGTGGGGAAGGAGAGGGTGATAGGGGAGGAAGAAGACACAGAGGAAGGGGGACAGAGGCCAGGAGCTGAGGACAGAGGGTAGGGACAGGGACACGGGGTTTGAGAGGGTGGGGCTTTGGTGGGAAAAGGAATTAGCCGAAATCCATGCAGAAGGTTCCAGATGTGGCGCTGACCTGTACGTCTCCCGCCTGCTCCAACAGGTTGCAGACAGAGACAAGAAGGGTTACCCCAGCCCGACAGAGAGCCCCAGACCCAATTCCAAGCTAGCAGGACCCTGGCTCCTCTGCCACCCGCCTCCCCGCCACCCACCACCCATCCTTTAGTTGAGCATGTCCAGACCTTGACTTGGGGGGCGGGTGCTGTTCTTTACGACCCCCGAAGAGGGCAGTTGTGAAAAGAGAGACAAGAAAGGAAGGGTGTGGAGTAACGGGAGAGAAGGGAAGAAACGGGAGATAAGAGAAATGGGAAGTGATGGGGTGGAGAGGGAAGGGATGAGGAAACAGATGGGTAAGAAGATGGGGGAGGGATGGCAGAGGGGGGGAGATAGGGCGGGGAAACTATAGGGAGGCAGAGGAAGAGGAGGGAAGAAAGAAATGAGGAAGAGGGGGATGGAGGAAAATGGAGGTAAAGGGAGTCGGGGAAGAGGAGGTAGGAGGAGGGTAATAGGAAAAGGCTTGCGATGTGGAGGGAAGGGACCTGAGGAGGGTATGGGGAAGAGTGTAAGGAAGAGGGAAGAAGTGTGCCCTGAGAGCTAAAGGGGATACTACCGGAACAGGAGAGGACTGGGTCAGGAGGGGCCGCAGAGGTAGTCCTGGGGGGTGCTCCCACCCCCGCGTCTCAGGTCTGCTGAGCGCTCACCTTGGCCATTTTGCTCTTATTGTCAGCAGTCAGAAAGGACATGTTGTTGATCTCATTCTGGACCACAAAGTTCTGTTCCTCACGCTTAAAGTTCTGGTGGGAGAAGCAGTGTGGGGGGCTCAGACCCTGAGACTGGGAGAAGGCGCCCGCGGGCATCAGCTTCTGGGCTTACAGAGAGGAGAGTGATGGGGGCGGGGACTTGCGGCGTGGGTCGGGGCTCACACTTGGATGGGGACTCACGTGGGACTTGGACCAGTAGATGAAGATTTCGCCCACCATCCTGAACAGCTCCTCCGCGTTGGGATTGGGCTCTGTCAGCCAGTGCGCCCTGAGGTCCAGGAGGGAGTGGGTAAGATGTGCAGGGATCCCCAGAAAAAGTTCACCCAGAGGGACTCAGAGGAGCTCATGGGAACCAAGAGACATTCGATGCAGTGGCAGGTGGTGGTGGGGTGTTTTAAGGGGATTTGGTCAGTTCAGTGAAAATTTAAAATTTCAGACTTTTGTGTGTGTGTGTGTGTGTGTGTGTGTGTGTGTGTGTGTGTATGTGTGTGTGACAGGATCTCACTTTGTAGCCCTGGTTGGCCTGGGGCTCATTATGTAGTCTAGGCTTGCCTCAAAATCACAAAGATCTGCCTCTTGAGTACTGGGATTAAGGGTCTATACAACCATGTACTGCCAGATTTTTTTTTTTTTTTAAATTCAGCCCAAGAGGACTTGGAACTCACTGCAAACCTTCTGCCTCAGCTACTTGAGGCATATACTGCCACACCCAGCTTGGAAATTTCAATTTCTGTTTAATTTTCTAACCACTATGAACTGCAGCTAACCGATACTGTGGATAAGACGATACATGTATCTGTTGCAGCATATTGCTGTTTCTTTTTTCTTTTTCTTTTTTTTTTTTTAAGGCAAGCTTTATATTATTGTGTGTATAGTGAAAAAGCTGCATGTCCAGCATTAGGGGAAGGATAGAGCATCCTTGTACAGACGGGCATGGCAGCACACCTGTATTCCCAGCTTCAGGAGGCTGAGCCCTGAGTTTGAGGCCAGCCTGGGGGGTGGGGCGGGGTAGAGAGTGTGTTCCAAGCCAGGCTGGACAACAGAGAGAGAAACTTTAGGAAGAAGCACGGCACACATCTGCTGCGTGGCCGGCACTGTTGGCTGGCTGGCGTGACAATTGTCACAGCTTCTTTAGTTAGTAGATCTGTATTCTGCTCGGCACCCTCTCTTCCCTGTGTTAACCAGAATTCCACCCCCAAAGCCCAATTCTCTTCTAAGCCTAAAGATAAAAAAGTGGGAGAGGTAGAGAAGAGAGAGGTCAGATGGGCTGGTAAAGCCTTTTGCTGTGACCCAAAGGAGATTGTGACAGCGGAGTGTTCTGGGGGCCCGCCCTCCTCCCTTTCTGCTTAGACAAAAAGGAACGAAAAACAGACAGAACCAAGCTACGAAAAGTGGAGGCTTCTGTTAGATAAAATTTTGTGTCTAAATCTGAAGGTTTCTAGGTCCAGAGTGAGTCACTGGATATTAGCATAATTTTGCTCACAAAATGTATGGCTGAACTTGGAAGGTGGAGGCAGGCAGGAGAGGTTGCTGTGAGTTTGCCAGTCTAGCATGTTCTCATTCTGACTACAGAGTGAGACTCTATCTCAAAAACAAACAAAAACCAAACAAAACAGCAGCAACAACAAATAACTTATAGCTGATTGAGTAGTGATGGATCACAGATCAAGTGTAGTCCAAATCTGGAATGACACTTAGATAGAATGCACACCACCACTTCCCATTTCTGCCCCCTGGCAGACATAGCTAATCAACCATAGAGTCCAAGGCAACCTTACAATCTTTTTCGGTCCAGATGGATTTTTGGCGTTCAAGTGATCTAACTAGTGCTTTTGGTTTTAGGAAGATATTAGTTAGCCATTGGCTGATACCTACGCACATCTTTTTTTAAAGACCTATCTATGTTCTTGAGGGATTATTAGGCTAACCAGATGCCATCTGTGCTCCTTTCTTCTCTCCATGGAGGAAAGCCTGGCCATTGGGCTTTGCTACATAAGCCAGGCACTTAGTTTTACACACAGATAGACACAGTCCTGGAACGGGGGGATAGTATTCTCCCTGTAGTGGATGCTGTAACTCTCATGGGGTAAAGGAACAGAGGGGACAAACCCAGGAAGGCTGTGTGTGTGTGTGTGTGTGTGTGTGTGCACGCACACACATAGACACTTGCCACCGTGCACATGAAGTCAGGGGACCACTCAAGTGCTGGTCCTTGCTACCTCGCTTGAGATAGTCTCTCTGTTGTCCACCACTGCAGGCTCCAGGCTTCCAGACACTGTCCCATCTCCACCTCCCATCTCACCACAGGAGCACAGGGATTACAGATGTGTGCTGCTGTGTCTGCTTTACACCGGTTCTGGGGTTCAAACTCAGGACCTACCACTTTACCCACTCGGCCATCCCCCCAGCTCAGAGGGAGGGAGGGAGGAAGGGGTGGACAGAGCTGGGTGGGACTGGAAGAGTCCACAGCAGCTGAGGAAGCCTGAGTCAGGACAGGGCCTTGCTGACCTGTTGTTGTCCACGTAGCGGATGAGCAGTGGGTAGAGGGCATACAGGTCACGGCAGAGCACGGAGAACTCGTCTCGCACCAGGAGCTCACCCTCCTCAGCTTCTGCCTTGGCCTCCAGGCGCAGCTGCTCCTCCTCAGCCACCACCTTCCCTGCCCGCTTACGCAGTCGCCCAATGGTAGGGATAAAGTGGGAACGCAGGAGCTCGGGCCTGGCTCGGCTCACAATGGGCTGGGCGAACACTGCAGGAGGGTGGGTGTCACCCACACCTGACTTCTGACCTCCACCACAGCTCCCGACCCTCGTTCCCAACTCATCCCCTCAGAGCCTACTATTCCAGGGGACCCAGCACACCGCTCCCGGGGGGACACCCACCAGCCAGCCGCTTCATCCATGAGGCCTCATCGATGCCCAGGTTGTTGACGATGATTCGAAGGATGTTCCCCAGTAGGGAGTTGAGGTGGTCGGAGGTGACTGCCGTGCAGGGCGGGGGAGCCCCTGCAGGCAGGGCTGGTGGGGGTGCCTCAGGCCCCCGCTCCCACCAGCGGGGCAGATAGCTGCACAGCATAGGCAATGTGATCTCGATGACGTGTGGCATCTCCGTGTAGCGTGCCCCGGACTCGGCAAGCCCCCCGATTTCTGCCATGAGCCGCTCTAGCACTGGGATGTCAGGACACATCTCCTCCACACTGTTGGGGAGCCCCAGGACTGGGGTGCAGGGATAAGTCAGCGTATGCCAGCTGTCACTCCCAGACCTGCTGCTCTACAACCCACCTGACACCAATGAGTCACCCTGTATCTGAAAGGGTTCCCAAGACCCCATCCCTCCAATCTCACCCTCAAGGTCCTTTTCGCAACTCTCCCACTGAAACCCAGTGGCCCCCAAGTACCTTATACCCCAAACCTGATTCACCCCTAAAGTCACAATCAGATGCAAGATTTGACCCCAATCCAAAAATGCACTCCTGACATGGAACTTGTCTTACTGTGTAGATCAGGCTGGCCTTGAACTCACTATATAGAACAGGCTGGCGTTGCCTCTGCCTTCTGAGGATTGGGAGTAATGGCATGCTCCACCATGCCTGGAATGACGTGGAACTTCCTCACTGAACTTCTGAAGCAAGAATCCCAGGGGTTTTTTGTTTGTTTGTTTGTTTGTTTGTTTGTTTGTTTTTTAATCCAGACAGGGTCTCAGGTAGGCCTTGAACCCTAAAATCCCTCACTCCTAAATCACCCAAACTTTACCTCTGCTATGTGGCAAGCTGCAAAAAGCACTTTCCAACCCTGATGCCCCCCCCAAGCTTTTTTTTTGCTGTCTGGATTTGAAGATAAGATATAGTGAAGTAGCCCAAGATGGCCTGAAACTCAGCATCCCCCGCCTCGGCCTCCAGAGTGTGGAGAGAGGCTTGTGCCGTCACAGCCAGCTTCTGCCAGTTTCATGTCTCAGCGCTCTATATTCCAATTTTCTCCCTTGAAATCCACAGTCCACTACTCTCTGTTCCCTTCCATGAGCTGGAAATGGGCCTTTTCGGGGGGAGAATGAGGGGAACTGAATCTCATGTAGCCCAGGCTGGCCTCAATTTTCACTAAGGAGTAAAGATGGCCTTGAACTTCTGATCCCTCTGCCCCTTCCCTTCCAGGTGCTGGGGATACAAGTTCGTGCCATGACACCTGGGTTTGGGGACACAGATGAGTAAGGGACAAGTCTCCTGCTTGGATGTTTTCTGAGACCCGCACCTGGCTCTAACCCCAGGGCTGTGAAGATGGGATGTTCGCCTGTGGCTTGTCTAATTACTTCTGACTCTTGTCCCTAAGTGGCACTCCACAGACACTGTGAATGAAAACCCTCTCACTCAAACCTCAAGGATGCTGGGGAGTACCCACGTCCCTAACTTCATATTACCAACTCCACAGTGAACCCCACAGCGCCAAATTTCATCTCTGACCCCATAATTCTCCCAGTGGAGTGGTTTCGGATGGCCCCTTAAGTATGGCCAGGACCTCTCAAGCTCTGACTGTGCAACACTTCTATTCCGCAGAATTCTCAGGCCCTCACAGCCCAGATTTAGGGGCAAAACTCCCCTGAAGGCGGATCTCATGTGACCCTGAAAGCTGCCCCAATCCGCACAACTCACTGGCCCGCTCTCGAGGAGACTTGGTGGTGTAGACGGAGCAGGCGTTGTACTCATTCAGCTGAGGCTCCAGAAATGCCACTGGCATGGCTGCGGCCAGGCGGGCCAGGCATTCCCCGAGGGCTGGCCGCAGCCTGGAAGAAGGGCTGAGTTAGCTTCCATGCGCCCCTCCGCCCTGCACACAAGCGCCCCTCCTGGTCCTCTCTGGCGCAGCTCTTGTGTGCACCCTTCGCTGCGTGCCTTGCAAAGACTTGTATGCCAACTGAAATGGTCCCCTCTAGTGATCCCCAGCATGCTGCCGCTCCGTTTCTGCATATTTCCTACCAGGTCAAGCTTGCTCCCCAGAGAGAAGCCACTCAGGCATCTTTAGCCAGCAAGTGTCGGGTTCCCACTCTCCCAGATCCCACAGCCTCTATTTCTACGCCGCCTTTCTACTCTGCGCCCTCTTGTGGCTTCTGACGTGAACGTCAGCTACGCTGGTACAGCAGCAGGTGAAGACTGTAACATCTCCAGCTTTGCACCCCCACCCCACTTCACATGTCCCCTCCTTTCCCCATAGCCTCACAAGGCCTGTCTAAGCCCCACAGCATGTCCCAATTTTCTTACTTTTCCACGTAGGGGTTCCTGGTGGTTCCCAGAGAGTAGATACTGCACAGCGTTCGGTAGCAGGAGACTTGCACGTCATCCACTGAGAAGGGAGGGGGAGTGAGGACTGCGTTAGGACCCGTCCCAGCCCACTTACCACCTTCTCTGTCACCACATGGCCGGTGGGCAAGGTGTAGAGCCCCCTGCCACTGATGCTTTGTAGTTCGGCCAAGACCAATTATCTTTTAACCTCAGGTTCCCCTATCTGTAAAGTGGGGTCTTATAGTACCTCCACATGGGATAGCGTGAGAATCAGATGAGTTCCCCCTCACCCTGCCCCCCTTTTTTTTGTTTGTTTGTTTTTTGTTTTTCGAGACAAGGTTTCTCTGTGTAGCTTTGTGCCTGTCCTGGATCTCACTCTGTAGACCAGGCTGGCCTCGAACTCACAGAGATCCGCCTGCCTCTGCCTCCCGAATGCTGGGATTAAAGGCGTGTGTTACCACACGCTATTCTTTTTTTTTATTTGTGGTGTTGGGGATGGAACTTGACCCTCACACATGCTAGTCAAGTGCTCTACCACTGGACTACGCCCCGTCCTCAAATGGATTAATTCTTAAAAAGCAGTTAGAAAAGAGGACACAGGAGGTGCTTACTAAAGGGTACTTGCTTATTTTTCCTTGGATCTCTTTGATGAACATAACAATACTTCTTCCAGAACAATGCACACAAAGGAGTGTGTGATTCTACATCCCAGAGGGCCGAGGTGAGAACCTCGCTGACTGTACAAATGTCGTGAGGCAAAAAGAGGGCAGGGAGAGTCGAGATTTAGAAACGATGATAGAGAGAAAACCAAATACAATGGAAATGACTTCACAGCATCCACATCTTCTGTGTGTGTGCGTTTGTGTGATACAAGTATGTGTATGTGTTCCAGTGTGTGTCTGCATGTGGAGGTCAGAGGTCAAAGTGGTCAACTGCTTGATTTCTTTCCATGGGTATATAAGACAGGATCTCACTATGTAACTTTAGTTGGATTGGAACTCACTATGTAGATCAAGCCCTGGCTGGCCTTGAACTCACAGGGATCCATCTGCCTCTGCCTCTCAAGTGTTGAGATTACAGGCCCAGCTCACCTTGTTTTTTGAGGCAAGATCTCTCACTGACCCTGGAGCTCACATATTCTGCTAGTGTAGACAGGGGTTCCCTTGTCTGTCTTCCCAGCACTGAGACTGCTGGTGCATGCCACTGCACATGGTTTTTAAGAGGATAAAAGGGATCCAAGTCCAGGTCCTCACGCTTAAATGGCAAACACTTTTCCAACTGGGTCATCTCCTCAACCTTTGGGGTTATGAATTTTTAAAGTTTAAGGACAGCTGGGTGTGGGGGTGCATGCCTGTAATCTCAGCACTTGGGAGGTGGAGGCAGGAGGATCAAGAGTTGAAGGCCTGGGTTAGGCATGGTGATGCAGGCCTTTAATCTCAGCATTTGGGAAGCAGAGGCAGGAGTTCTGTGAGTTCGATGCCAGCTTGGTCTACAGAACGAGTTCCAGGACAGCCAGGGCTACACAGAGAAACCCTGCCTTGAAAAACAAAAACAAAACCAACAAAACAAAATGAAGGCCAGCAGGATGGCCCAGTGAGTAAATGTACCTTCTACCAAGCCTGACGACCTGAGTTTGATCCCAGAACCCACATGGTGGAGGGAGGGAACCAACTCCTTCAGACTGTCCTGTGACCTCCACACATGCACCATAATGGCATGCTTATACCACGTATATACACACAATAAACAAACAAACAAACAAATAAATAAATAAATGTAAAAAAACCCACCCCAAACTAGAGAAGATTCTAATTTCAAATAAACAGTGAGTCCAGTATAGTCTCTCTAATGCCCTACAATCCCTGCAGACTCCTCAAACACAGCTTCCCCCACCCCAGAAGCAATAGGGCCTGCTATGGTTTGGACGTGAAGTGTTTCCAACAAGTGCTCACATGTTGCAGGCTCAAAGCAGTGATGTTCAGATATGAAACTTTTGGGATCTTATTGGATCATAAGGGCTCTGGCCTCACCAACGAGTCATGCCATTGGTGGATTCATAACTGG
>CABHPR010118922.1:6181-27175 GCA_902168415.1 Peromyscus melanophrys
TTGTGTGTGTGTATATGTGTGTGTGTGTGTGTGTGTGTGTGTGTATTATGAATGTATATGTTAAGTGTTTCATATCTTAAAACATATTTTGTTTCTGCTTTATGGGAATGCAGCTGGCATTGCATCTGCTCTAGGTTGGATCTTGAAAGTACCCCAAAGGCCCACGTGTTAGTACCTAGCGTGGCTGTACAGGGAGGTGATGGATCTCCTAAGAACTAGAGCCCAGTGTGAAGTCCTCTACTCACGAGGGCGTGTCTTGAAAGGAAATTATGCATCTCCAGCTCCTTCCTCTCCCTTCTGCTTCCTGACAGTGGAGCGGAGCAGTATTGCTCGGCTGTGTCTCCTACCATGATGTGCTACCTCACCACAGGCCCCAAAGCACTGGAGACAACTAACCATGGCCAGAAATCCCCAAAACTGTGAGCCAAAATATATCCTTTTCTCTCTCTATCTCAGATATTTGTTACAGTAACAGTGTTGACTAACACATTATCCAACAGTTTGGGTAATATACCTTATTAATTCTAAAAAGCTATCTGTATATCACATTAGGTTTCCTATTAACATACTCTTACTTTGTTTGCCTTCCCCTCTCTTATGCGTGCTCTATAGCCACCACTGCTGTATTTATCAGATTCTTTATGCATGCATCTTATCCCTGTGCAGTGTGGTCAGCTCCGGGAGAAATGGTGCAGTAGTTATTTTTCTGTTGCAGTGTTAAGACATCATGACCAAAAGCAACTTTTAAAAGAGTTCATTTTGGCTTGCGGTTTCCGAGGGATGCATCCATCATGGCATGGTGGAGTTGGGGTGGGGGGGCATGGCAGTAAGGGGCAGGCATGTTGACAGGAACAGGAAGTTGAGAGGTCACATCTTTAATGGTAAGTACTGAGGAGAGAGTGAACTGGAAGCAGAGTGAGGTGGTGAATTCTCAAAGCCTGCCCCCAGTGACATACTTCCCCCAGCAAGGCTGCACCACTCCCACAGGGTACCACCAACTGGGGACAAGTGTTCAAATACCTGAGCCTATGGAGGGACGTTTCTCATTCACACCACCTCATGTGGGTTTCTGCTTCTTCAATGTGCTTCTTTTGTACAGTAATTGAATGATCTATTCCATTATCAGATGGTTTATTGTTAGGTACATCATCAGTTGTTATGGAAGCAGATGACAGTCAGTAGACTAGGTTAGAAATGAGCAGGACAGAATACACTCAAGCAGACCAGGAAAGGTCCAGATTACAGAGACCAGCCAAGTAGAAGTCGAAGTTGAGGACAAAAAGTTATGTGCAGAGCATAATTAATTTTCTTAGGCCTCAGGTACAGCACTAAGTACTTTAATTGTCTTCCTCAAATAAATCCTCATTCTCTCTCTCTCTCTCTCTCTCTCTCTCTCTCTCTCTCTCTCTCTCTGTGTGTGTGTGTGTGTGTGTGTGTGTGTGTGTGTGTTTGTATGTGTGTGTTATGCTCCTATTGCTCTTAACCCAGGTCTAAATCATATATACTCTTGCATTGCCAACTGTCCAGCTCTGGTCCCAAGGTGTCTTTACCTGCTTTCCTTTGCTTCAGTGTGGGGTATTATCAGTGTGGGGAGTGGCACTATTCGGAGGTGTGGCTTTGTTGGAATGAGTATGGCCTTGTTGGAGGAAGCGCATCACTGTGAGGGCAGACTTTGAGGTTTCCTATGCTCATGACACTGCCCAGTGTCTCAGTTGACTTCCTGTTGACTACAAGATGTAGGACTGAGCTCCAGCACCATGTCTGCCTGCATGCTGCCATGCTCCCCATGATGATGATAATGGACTGAACCTCTGAAACTGTAAGTGAGCCACCCCAATTAAATGTTTCCTTTATAAGACGTGCCGAGGTCATAGTGTCTCTTCACAGCATAGAAACCCTGACTAAGACAATCAGCTTCTAGAAACTCCAAGTTTCCTCTCCTATTCACACTTAGCATACCTGTTCCTTCTGCCCAGAATGCACTTCCCCCTCTCTCCACCTAGTGCATCCTTCCTGTTTGTCTATGAGGTCCCTGTTCACTGGTCTCTTTCTCAGAGAAGCCTGGCCTTACTTCCAGCATATTGCTTAGCATTCCACTAATATAACATCCAGGAACCTGGGCTGGGTCTGATGGCACAGGCCTGTAATCCTAGCTATCTTTTAGGACAAAGCAGGAAGTTCAAGGCCACCCTAGTTAACTTAATGAGACCTTATCTCAAAAGATAAAATTTAAAAGGAAGGCTGGAGATGTAGCTCAGTGGTAGAGCTCTTGCCCAGCATGCCTACGGCCCTGGGTTCAATCCTTAACAGCCAAACCGAACACCATCAACAGCAACAAAGAAAACCTGTGGTATCCCTTAATAGCTCCAACCACAAAAGCAATGTACCTCCTGTTCTTTTGGGCCAGTCGTCACCCCCCTGCTAGACTGTAAACTCCACCAGCGTTGTGACTGTGTCTACCTTGTTTACGAATGGTTTCCCCCAAAGCGGAGTCAGTGTCTGGCCCTCACTAGGCCAGAAATAGTCCCTCCATGGATAGAGAGCTCCAGACCTCCACGGCAGCTCTCCTTCCTGTCACCTCCTATTTCCTGGGTCTCTTGGGTACTCCCTCCTTGCACCCCAGCTCTGCTCTTCATCTATCACACCACAAACCATGTGGAACCCCATTTCCTTCCCCTTCTAGCCTGTGGTCATCTGATTCCAGGCTCCTCTTTACATTCCCAGCACCCACACAGGTACCAGGCACAGGGGAGCCACCGATAGATGTTAGCTGGAGCAAATGAGCAAGAAATAAAAGTGGACTGCACGTGTGTGTTTGTAACAAATATTTGAGAATTCCCCATCATGGAGCATTCTCGGAGACGAAGCTAAGTAAAGGCAAGTTCTTTATGAGAATCCAGTAATGAGTCTCTCTTTGTGAGGCTCTGAGAGGGAAGAACCTGACTGGAAACCAGAGCCTGCAGAGCGCAGCATCACAGGGAAGAGCTGGTGCGGTGTGTGGCATGCATGGATGTGTATGTAATAGCGCATATACATATAGTTTTTTTCTTCCTCAAAAAAAAAAAAAACCTTAGAAAAATAAAGAAAATGTCAAAGCCTTTTAAAGGGCGTGATCACGCTGAGTAATAGGCCCTTCCTTGATTTTTACTTTATTTCAGTGAAGATGTTTTTATGGCAGCGGTTAAAAATAAAAGACATTTTGGAGCTTCTCGGTAAATGAAGCGCCGCAGACTCCAGTTTTGTTGTTTTCCCCTAAAATTAATATAATTAATTAAAGCCCAATGTTAGTCTGATCTGCAATCTGTGAGTCAGTGAGTCACCGCATCTTATGCTAATAGGGCTGTGCCGCATTCTCCGCTCCCAACCCCCCCTCAAAACTGCAGAAGCTGTCCCAAGCAAAGGGTGGAGAAGGATGGAGGGTGACAGAGATTCTCAGAGTGGAAGATCCCCCTCATTGGGCCATAATGTTTTTCATATTGTGTTTGGAGTGGAAGAATGTGGGAATAACTTGGAGAGACAACTGCTTTTATCAAGTGTGAGAAATTAGTCTAAGTGAATTTAAATGTAATTGCAGGAGCAGCTGGCAGAGGCTAATGTCTGTTCGGGTGTGCTTTCTCGGGAACGGCACCTCCGTTTGGTTCCCTGGGAAAGGATGAGGATGTCTCCAGCTTTACATCTCAGACAGCAGCTTTTACAGGCTGGCCTTGGCCCGACTGAGGTCATGCTGGGGCTGCACAGAGAGATTGGTCCTTCCCTAGGAGGCTAGCTTCTGCTCTCCTCCCCCATGGCTTTGGAAACAACTGTAATGGACTGCTGGCTTTGACCTCTAAGCCTCAGCTCCTCTGTGGTCCGTTTGAATGGGAATTACTTCTAGATGGCGCCTAGTCTAGCATCCTGAGTTCTTCCAGTTCGTCATGATGAGCTCTCATACTGACCTTAAGAACTAAAGTTCTCAGGCTGAGGATATAGCTCAATTGGCAGAGTATTTGCCTAGCATGCATGGAGTTCTGAGTTCGGTCCCCAGCACTGCAAAAACCCAGGTATGGTGATGGTGCCTGTCTATATGCAGCACCCAGGAAGCAGAAGCCGTAAGATAAGGAGTTCACCCTTGGCTACACAGTGAGTTCAAGGCCAACATGGCCCACATTAAACTGTCTCAAAGTAATAATAATAATACCCTTAAGAGTCCTCTACTTAGATCAAACCACTCATTTTGCAGGCTGAGAATGAGAACCTAGACAAAAAGGTGTTCTGCTTGCTAGCCCGGTGTTTGTTCCACAATCCCACCAGACAAGGTTCCACCTCTAAGTGCCACGCTCATGGCCTCTGCAGGGACAGGGAACATCCATCCCTCCTGGTTTAGGCAGAGGCTTACATGCCCAGAAGGATCTCCTCAGATCTGCAAGCCACACAGTGTTCGGGACTTGATTTGACACTACCCCGATTTCCTTTCTGTGCGTGACCATTTTTGCCCTTCTTAAAATCTCGAAGAATTATTTCCACAGAAAGGATTTCCACAGACAAAAGGGAAACACTGGGGAGGCTGTGGGGGAAGTGAAACAGAGCGACAAGGAGGAGATGAGGGACAGCATGTCACCTCTCAGTGCAAGATTTGCCTTGGCTAACCCCACCCCTGACTCCATGTCCTGTCATCCCCAAAGCCCTCAGGACCTCCTGGGAACCATCTGGCCTCAGCTCTGAGCTGGTGGCTCTGGCTTGACCTGCCACGTCCTTTCTCATGAGCAAACTTTGTAGAGCTCCAGCTACCAGAAACGCTGGGGGAGGAGGGGGCCTCTTATCTCTAAGAATGACACTGGATGAAAGACGGTATCCAGCCTCTCACTCAGAAGTACCCCCAAAAGATTTCTCAGCCCTCCTTTTTTTCCTGTGAGGTCCTCCACCCAGCAACACGGCTTTTCCTGGGTCCTGGCTGAGAATGCAAAATCCCTGCCTAACCCAGCCCTGCCAATGTTACAACCATGTTTTTATGAGCTGCCTCCATGTGGGAAAGGACATGAAAATAGGGAAGCATGGACTGAGTCCACTTCGGCCTCGGGGCCACGTTGAACTGTGGGTCACTTCACGGCCACACAACTGAAAGCCAGGCTAACACAGCATCTGTGGCCATTTGGTGGACAGAAATCACCTCAGCAAGGTCTAGGAGAGGGAGTAAGCTGGCAATAAAAGAGGCTAGAAGGCCAGGGGAGACAAATGAATCTGACTGTCCTCTCTCACCTGAGGCCCTTCCTCCACCCTCTTAGTACACCACAACCCACCCAGACTTCTTTAGATGACCATCGGTATGACCCAGAGCAAGGATCTAGGCTCCACCCAAAGCTGCCCAGCTGAGAGTGTTCTCCAAGCCCAGGTCTCCGCTGGCCATTCTTTACACTCAGCCTTGGGATTGTGTGTGGTGCGGCTCTGCCCATCTCTCTCATTCAGGGCTCCTCCCTGGAATTAGAGCCCAGTTTTCCTCTCCGCAGTGGACGCATGAGGACACTCGGAGATGTGCACACACCTCATTCCTGGCTTACATATGGATGCCCTGGGCACCTGGCGCCCCCTTGGAAGACTCCTTCTGTCCTTACACATGCCTTTGGGGTCCTCTCCTTCTCTCTTTGCAATATGCCTTGATTCCAGGGTACCCGAGGGATCCCGAATTGTCCTCCATGTTAGTATTATTTCTGGATTGATGAACACCTGTGGCATCCTTCACCTCCACCCCCACAATAATGGTTATCCTCCAGGGGACTGAAGTTGAGCCTGTGGACAACAAAGAACTGATCTCAGAGGCTGAAGAACCAGCCTTCTACCCTGAGTCAACCTCCCACTGTCATTGTTGAAGCTTTATTGCTTCCAGCTTGGAGTTCAGGACAAAGGAGATGCAGAATTGCCCTTTGGGGGACCTGCCCATTCTTTCACCCTGCCCGGAAATACATGCAAATGCTAATAAGTGCTGGTAATGTGTGCCGGTAGAGACCCCACCACAAACACCTGCCACTCACGATGGGCCTCCTGTCCCTAACGGAAGAGGAGCAAGCAGAAGTTACCAGAAGGTCCCCTTCAGTTCTGTGACTCTGTTGCTGTGTAGCAACTGCCATTGGCCTAAAAGGTACAGGGCCCTGGAGAAACAGTGAGAAGGCCAATAGGCTTTCATCTTGAAGGGCCATTTAGCTGGATGGCAGTTCTTACAGCCACAGAGGGCACTCCATGGAGGAGCTTGCCCATGCTTGTGGTGTGTTCATTATTAAGTACTCCCTTCCAACCCAGAATCCTACTTTCTCCATTTCCTTTACATAAAATGACTTTTTGATAAAGTCTCTTTGTTCAACGCCTACAAAATCTATCGCTACCAGCCTTCCATAAGCAAACGGCACACAAGACAATGGGTGGGTGGAGAGAGGGGCAGAGAGCCAAGTGTGGGTTGGAAAGGAGTCACAGTCTGCAGAGCAAGTGAGAGCCCTCAGGGTCAGCTGCAAAGCTCAGCAAGAACACTGACTTCGGGATCAGCCCTTGAAGGCCTGCACAGGTCTGGACAGTAGGAGCCCTTTCAAATCAGACAAGCTAGAGTTTTGTTCTCTGAGGATGAACTCGCGGCTCAGCCGTGTGCGAGCTGTTCGCCGAGGTGTCTCGGCCAGGTGGTGATTTCTCCTGTTGTCCTGTAACTTGGCTTGAAGCGGAAGATGACCCATGTCACCTGGCGTCCTGATAACAGAAAGCAAATTCCAGCAAAAAGTGCCCATGCCTCGGTTGGCCATTACCATGCCCAGCAGGCTGCTCCCTGCCATCTGGCCACCTCAGAGAGCTCACAGCCGCTCTGCTCCTCGCCCACCTGGCTTCAGCTGCCTCCCAACCCCAGTGACAGGGCAGCATGGCCAACACTGGGCACAAACTGGGCTCTGATTTACCTGTTTTCCTGCCCCAGGGATTCTGGATCCAGGTCTCCTAATGTGTGTGTGCCCCAGTTTTCCACGGAATTGATGTGTTCCTCTCTTGGGAGGGCAATCTTTTTCAACCTTATTTACAAATACTGAGAAAGTCAAAGCTCAAATGCATTTGCAGATTCCAAGTTCAATTCATTGTCAGAGGACTGCGGCAGAAATTTCCAAAGGTATCAAGTGAAGAAAATACGTCCTGGATACAGAGACCTTCAAGGGCAAGCTATATACCACACTGACATCTAGATGATCCCTTATTATGACATAATGTTACACAGAGGAGAAGCAGGGAAAGCCCATTTGCAGGCAGTGGGCAGCAGGAAGTGATCCGCTACACTATTGCACATGTTCTGTATAGGGGACTTGAGATATGGCCAGGCAAGTGACTTACGCTGTCACCATGAGCACCTCACGTTGCCTTGTTGCACAAGTGTATTACCAAAATATATGTGATCAAATAAAATACACAGGCATGTGAAAACCAGAGGCCAAACAGGTAAAACGAAAGGAGGATCTCACATCAGGTACATGGATGGTAGGGTTACTCAGAGACCTCGGAGGAGCCACGAGGAATACAGATGTGTGAGCTGGTCGGGGATGCACATTTCTTCCTCACCACTGTTGGTAGTGCTGATCAATAGGTGTGATGATCATTTGCTTCATGTGGAGTCAAAATGTGTTTCTGCCTTCAAGAATCTCAGGAATTTGAAGCAAAAAGATTATTCTCTCTCTCTCTCTCTCTCTCTCTCTCTCTCTCTCTCTCTCTCTCTCTCTCTCTCTGACAGGGTCCACTATACCTGGCAGCCTATGGTCATTTGTCTTGAGATAACTCACTTATCCATGCTCATGTGGGGCTGCATTGTCTCTCACCAGAGACCCATCTAGGTCTATACAGCCATACACTTCTCCCTTCCTAAGTAGATCCTTCCATCCAAACCCCAGATCCTAAAATGTTCATGTGCAATAGTTGAAACAGGCCTTATTGTGAAGTTTAGTGACAAATTTCTCAGGGTCCGCATGGGTTTGTTCATGTGATGAATTGATTTGAAAATAGTCTCCAAGACGGTGTGTAATGAGGGTGGGAAGAAGGGCTGAAGAAGCGTGGAGTGTTCTAGTGAGATCCACCCACACCAACGCTTCAGGATGTCTAGAAGCTGTCTTAGCATCCCTGGACTTCACCGGCAGGACATGGAATTCTGAAAACCAGAACAGGGGAGACTATGAAGTGCTCCCCTGCTTCTCAGCTTTGCTGCCACTGAGGTGTGTGTGACTGAACTAACAGATCTGCTTCTGCCTCACGGAGATGAAACTGCCACCATGCCACTGGACAGTTAGGCACTCCATTCACGTGTCTCAGGGAAGACGCCTGGGACTTGGTCTCAGCAGTTTGGAAATTACTCTAGCTTTACTCTACTTTTTTCCTCTCTGTGGGTCCCCAGCACTGAGCACCCGAAGGTCTTGCCTTGTCTGCTGAATTCAGCCTCTCCCTAGAATAAACCCTAGAAAGGTTGAGTCGCTTGCCCTGTCTTAAGAGTAATCAATATGACTCCCAAACTGTGACAACAAATGCAACTCAGAGAAAACGTTCTCAATATTCTTCTAGCTAATGTGTGATTTTTTTAGACATCATTTAGTGCTGCACTTCTTTTAGTACTAAATTACTCGGGATTTTTCTAAATCAAAACCCTGATGGAGAGCAGACGCTATTCCGATGTCCTAGAGTTCAGAGCTTCTGGGTGCTGGAAGCATCATACTGCCTCCAAGTGTTGCTGTAGTTTAAATATAGAGTTTCCTCCAAAGCCGTGTGTTAGAGAATTAGTCCCCAGCCCATGGAGCTCTTGAGAAGTTGGCCACTTTAGGGCTTAGAGGAAATTAGAGCATTGGAAATATGCTCTTAATGAGGGTATTGGTACCCTGTCCCCTCCACCTCTTTCTTTGTTTCTTAGCAACAATGATACAAACAGCTTGTTCTACCATATAGTCCCTACCAGGAAATACTAGTTCGCCACGGGCCTACTGACCAGGGTCATGAAACCTCTAAATCCATGAACTGATGTATACCTTTCCTCTTTTTAACTTGATTATCTCGGGTTTTTTGTTACAGTAATGGAAAAGCTAACATGGGTGTTTTCAACCATACTTGAGTTCTCCTCCAGCTACAGGGGACTTCTTCATCATCAGAGAAAGAAAGGCCCAAATTCTGATGCAAACATTTGGTTTCTGTCTCTGAGTCTCAATTTTCTCATTTGTAAAATAACGTTCCTAACGCCTACTCCACACGTGTTTCTCCAAAGACTAAATTAAATAGTAAATGTGAAGGACCCAGCAGCAGCATCACCGGTCCCACAAATTCTTTTTTTTTTTTATCATCATCATCTTCACAGTCAACACTAAGAACAACTGACCCCAGAGTAAGCCATGCTTTCCTGCTACCTTTTTCAACACCAGTGGAAGACTGGCCCCCAGGAAAGCTGTGAGTCCATCCTCACCCCTCTCGCCATCCTGGTTCTGAGCCTTGGACTGATTGATCTCTGCTCCGAGCCTGACTCTTCATCAACATGGGAAAACAGCCATTTCCATAGGGGATGCTGCCATGGCCCCCTGTGCGGGAGGAGAAAACACAGCTAGGTTTCCTGGAGACTAGGTTTCTCTACCCTTCGCCTCTTCTCTCCCTGGGATGAAATCATTTTGTTGTATGGCAGATCAAAATGAGAGGGCACACACCCACCTAGAAGGCTTGTAACGGTATAGGCCAAATATTTAGTCTTCTTTCATCAGACTGTATTCTCTTTGGGCTCCGCTGGTTCACAATAGGTATTAATCACCTAATCAGACAAGGCAATTCCCACTCATCTGTTAATCAGTTAATGGCTCTTCCCTAAGCATTTGCATAATGTCTTTAGCCTGAAAAAATTTGTAATCTCCCCGAGGCTCCCAGGAATGCCTCTGGGGTGAGCCTGCCATGTCCAGTGACAGGGACCACTCTTGGGTGACTGTAATGTCCCAGGAGTAGCCTGCCATGTCCAGTGACAGGGACCACTCTTGGGTGACTCTAATGTCCCAGGAGTAGCCTGCCCGCCTTCCTGAGCCCTGATCTGGTGATGGAGGAGGAAGTTCCTATGTCTGACCTATCTGCTTGGCTGGCTGTCCTTTGATGTCTGGGGTCTTCCCCTACTTCAGATGCACAGCTCAATGCATAGTTGCAGCTGGACCTGCATCCTGGGGTGGAATGAGGAGGCAGAGAGGAGTGGGGAAACCTTTATCTCTTGAACCTGGACACTTCTGCTGTGTCAAATATAAGACAACGTGACACTCAGGCAACCAGTGCCAAGCAAGGTGGACGATCTCCAGGCAAGATGAACATGCACAGTGTGAAGTCTATTTCCTTGAAAACCAACTCTGAGAATCAAAGTTAAATGACCTATTGCCATTCACACTGTGGCCAGAACATTCGGACAAATGCCTCCTCCTTTGGACTCGGAGTGCCCATTGTTAACACTGTCTTCATTGCACAGATGTATCACTCTGTTGGATGACAACTCATCTTTGCTCAGTTGCTGGGGGAGATGTGTTCATTCTTTCAAACCCAGAGGCCAGCTCAGTCCATTTGCAATCAGCTCAGACTCCAGAGATGAAAGCCTCATCATGCTTTGAAGGAAGAAAGGTGGCTGGAATCTAAAAAAAGGTAGGTCAGAGAATGACAGAGGCTGGGGAATGACTGACAAGGAATGTGGGTGAACCTCTCTGAGGTTAAGCGATTCTTCTCATATTAAAACATAAACTGCTTGGACGTTTGGCTAAGCAAACACTGGGAGAAAACTCGAGCCACGATAGCCATGGAAGAAGCACTTAGCATGCATCTCTGTGGAATGACGTTGATGTGAGGGACTCATGCGTACTGTATGATGGGTTTGAACCAGAGTCTCACATAGTCCTTAGGTTAGGTGCTGCCGCTGTTGTTGTTGCTACTACGGCGGATATTGCATTTGTTGGGACCACAAAGAAGGTGGCCAAGGACCTGGTTCAGTCTCCAATCCTTTCCAGCACACTGGCTTAGGCAGCAGGCCCTGGGTTCCTAGGATGGATGTCTCCATGGCCAGCCATCTGCTTCATGCTCATCACTCTAGTGTGGGATACAGAGAACATCCTTAGAGACAGAATCGATCATCTGGCAAAGAGGAGGAAGTTCACAGCTTTACAAACAAGCTCCTTAGTATTGATTAATTTATTCATTAATTCAACAATAACTTATTAGTGGCATATTACATGATGAGCTGTGTAGAAAGTTAGCTTGGAAGATGGAGGAGAGGGAGAAGACATATTATTACATAGATCTATGAAGATACACCTGTCTCTATCATGAAGTTATACTTCAAAAGTCGTATAGACACCTAATTGTAATATATCATTAATAAGTACAGGTTTGGCCGGGTATGGTGGTGGCAGCTCTTGGGAGGCAGAGGCAGGTAGACCACTGAGTTCGAGGCCAGCCCGGTCTACAAAGCAAGTTCCGGGACAGCCAGGTCTGTTGAACAGAGAAACTCTGTCTTCAAAAACCAAAAACCAAAACCAAACAAAGAAACAAAAGTGCAGGTTTTGACTGCATTTGTAATCTGTGAAGGAGCCACTAGGGAATGTGCAGTTCCTGAGGATCCCATTCCCACTTCACTGAAGGGAAGAAGACAGTAGGTCCACATCTTAAATGATAACTAGAAGTCTCAACAGGCATCGGGAAATGACAAAGAGACCACCTGTAAAATCAGTCAGACCTACATCCTAGCCCCAGATCTAATTATGTAAAATTGGTTTCTTTAATTAGACTGGGTGGACCTCTCTTTCTCCATCTGCAAAATGCAAAGAGTCATCACCTTGCAAAATTATTATAGAAATTTGTGGGTAACCCGTGTACATGTACGCAAAATAAATGCTGGCTTTTTTGCATTTAGCACTTAGGGCTGTGAAGTAGAGCATTTCAGGTAAAAGGTAAATCATGTGGAAAGACAGATAGGAGAAAGAAATGGTGGCTTTTGGAAACAAAAAGTCTGTGTTGAAAGGAGAGAATTATAGGAAAGGGGAATGGACAGGCCACTGGAGTCTGTTTCTAATGGGCGCAGTGTTGTCTAGGGAGAGAAGAAAGAACCCTCTAGATGGTGCGAGACTGACCTACCCAGAGGCTCTCTGTCAGTCTTCTGTCACAGGCACCTCCAGGTCACTCTTCCTCCTCCTTTTCCCTCCTCGCCCCTCTCTGTCTAGCATCTCCAGGACTCACCCCACCATCTCAAGGTGGCTGCAACCAGCTTAGCCCTAGGCCGGTCCCTCTTGATTCTTGAGCAGCCACATCTATTTAGAGATTGATTGTGAGTCATTTCTCTTGCAGGTGTGTTCTGTTCTAATAACACCCCACCGGACAAGAAAAGTTCATATACTCACACAAAGAAATGTCAGAGAGGTCTGGGTCCCATCGTGGATCCGTGTATAGCTTGCTAGACTTCAGTTTCGGGGGGGGGGGGGGGGGGGGGGGTTGGAAATAACAAGAGTGCCAACATCACGAGGTTTAAATCAGATTACTTCACAAAGCAAATGCTCAGTGCTTATGATGATTATTAGCCTTAGACAGTAATTTACCATTCACTGCACAAGGGCTGGCTGTATGCAAACTCTGCAAGAGTTCCTTCATGAATGTGTAGACCTAGAACTTTCCAGGCAGATGTATTCTGTGTAGAAGAAAGCCCAGCATATGGGAGCTGCACGATTTAATCATCACCTAATTAGCCAAAGTATTTCAAACAGGCCTCCCAATGATGACGCAAACATTCTCACTTCTAAACGCCGGAAGCCGCTCCTTCCCTGAGACTCTCTCCCTGGGAAAACTGTAACTCTTGGCTCCTCACTGTGGCTTCCTCCTCACTACACATTTCATTTAGACCTGAGAGTGTCTAGTCATCCCTTCTTTGTCAGTAAGGGAGGTGAGAAGAACATCTGCCATCTTCCTCTCTTCACTGTGCTCTCTGTGTTACAGGTTGTTGTGTGGTGGTTGTGTCTAAGACAGTAAGAATGATGTCTAAGATTTATGAATATTTAAACCCCTTCACAGTGAACCCTCCCAAGAACTCTAGATTAACACCATCAGCGTCTTCATTTCCAGAAAGGAACAAAGTTTCTAAGTGGCTGAGTCCCCTGCCCGATGTCTCCCAACGGTAGGACAGCTGAGATCCACATGAGACAGGGTGTTTCCGGCTCTCCCCAGAGCCAGCATGCCCGTGCTCCAGCCGCGGAGCTGTGAAGAGGACTCTTCATTAACCTAAAGCTTCCTACAGAATCTAAAACAACAGTCTCAGAGAATCTCCACAGTAAATTTAGGAAAAACCCAAGCCAGGCCGATAAATGTTCAATAAGATGATCTCTCCAAACAGACGACTGATAAAAATCTGTGATGAGAAAGCAAGAGAGTAAATTCTGAGAGTTCAGTGAACCTTTGAAGTCTTTGAAGGTGACTCCAAGAGAAAAACACTGTAAGTGCAGAAAAAGCTTGCCAATGGAGACCAAAATGCAGGAAGGTCAGCAGGTGAATTCTAGAGAAGATTCAAGTGGTCAATAAACAATTGCACTCGTGATTTTTAAGGGCCCTTTTAATCCCTGTGAGGCCAGTGTTCACTGTGTGATATAATTTTTTTAAGTTTCCAGTTCAGCTGCTTTTGGCTTCCTGGAATGAGTCACAGCAGATCAGCATAGTGTTGTGTTTCCATCTGCCTCCTAAACATCTCCCCATCCAAATTTCACAGCGTCTTGATGTGTCTGCAACCCAGGCCCAGCACACCGCTCCACTGTTCCTTTCTTTCCTGGGCACCTTCCCTCCTATAATGGTGTCACCATCCCCAGCCACCCTGGCTTGGCACTGAGTCCTCCTCAACTCCTCCTACCTCCTCACATCCAACTGGTCTACCAGCGCCATCAACAGATGCCATCAGCGTCCCGATGGCTCCCTCCTTCCAATCCCAGCTGCCCTATTGCTGAAAGTAACTCATACCACAATTTCTCTTTTGAGCAGACTAAATCTATAAAGATGTAAGTCTGTCCTTCCTTCCAAATAGCTCCCAGACTAGAAATGGGGGAGGGGGACGGGGTGTAAAAACCCATCACTCAAAATGCTGTAGCAAGAGGCAGAATGGAAGTAAAGTAAGTGTGCCAGAGATCAAGATGTAGAAAGCACTTCTAACGTCTCGCCAAACACAAAGCCTTCCAGCCTCACGCTTCCTCTGCTGTACCACATCTAGCTTCTTCTCTGCGTTCCTAGGAGAATAGCCTTCTTCTAAGTTGCTTGGTGCTCTGGAGGTGAGGCAGCTCACACTTATTTCTGACTCACAGTCTGTCTGGGTCATTGGAAGCTTATGAGCATGTGCAGAAGAAGCGCTCAGACAAAAGAGAAAATGTGAGATGAAGCCCTGGGTGAAGAGTGGTGCTAGGAGACTGGGAGAGGAGTGAAGAGGAGCCTCAGAAAAAATACTCCTGGACCTGGGCTGAGAAAGGGAGCAGGGATGATTGCAAACAAGAGGCTGAAAACAGCCAATAGCATTCGATGCCACCAAAGCCCAGAGCAAGAAGACGGCCAGTAGACTTCAGCCAGTTGGTAGGCTCACAGGTCACTGTGAGGTACACATCAGAACTGTGACTTTTCCTTTTAAGAATGTGGGCCCGAAAGCAATACATTTAAAAATTTAGATTAGATTGGTCTGTTGTATACTGAGGTAATTTATGTCTACAGCACTGGCTTTATTTTTTTTTTCCGTGTGTGTGTGTGTGTGTGTGTGTGTGTGTGTGTGTGTACTCTAGCACTCACATACCAAGGCATGTGTGGAGGTCAGAGGACGACTTTCAGGAGTCATTTCCCTCCTTCCCCTAGAGGTTCCCAGGAGGAGGTACATCCGCAGGCTTACACAACAAAGGCCTGCTGAAGCCATCTTTGCCACCCTGGATACTGTTGATTTTGAACGCTATCAGCAGAGCCTGGGATACACCTTCACAGCTCCCCCACTTTACCTCCACCCCCTGAAAACCAGCATCGTTCAGCATAGGCTGATTCAGAGATGTCACTTTTCTGTAATTAAGTCTCATGGGAATCCCCAAATAACCCAGGCTGTTGACAAGGCTATAGGGCTGCTCTCCGAAAACTGAGGCAAGGCCCCTTTGCTAAAGATAACATCTACACAATTCACTGGGCGTGGAGAAGTTGAGCTGGACATGGAGAAGCCTTCACCCCATGTGCTAATCGTTGGTACAGGAAGGTACTCTGCACACTACTAAAAAAGAAACAAACGCCAACCCAGTCTTTGATCTACAATGGTGTCCCACCTGCAAAGAATGGGCAATGGTGGCACAAAGCTTAAGGGAGAAACCAACCATTATCTGATTTAATTAAGGCCTACTCCGTGAGAGGAAGCCCACACCCAATACTACTTGGGTGACCAAGAACCTGAGACTAGATAGGCCAGGGACTGAGCATAAAATGAAATATTACTATTCTTTTTATTTAAAAAAAAAAAGCAATAAAATGACTCCTAATGTCATTCTGCTATACTCATAGATCAGTGCCGTGCTCAGCCATCATCAGAAAAGCTTCCTCCTGCAGCAGACGGGAACTGGGCCAGACCTTATGCAGAGAGTGAGAGACCTTGGAACACTCAGCCCTAGAGGAGACGTTCCATCAAATCCCTCCCCTCAGAGCTCAGGGAACCCCTCGGAAGGGGAGGCAAAAAGAGTGTAAGAGCCAGAAGGGGTGGGGGACACCAAGAAACAAGATCCTCTAAACCAACACGATCAAAGCTCGTGTGAACTCACAGAGACTGAGGCAGCATGCACAGGCCTGCACAGGTCTGCACAGGTCTGCACAGGCCTGCACAGGTCGTCCGTGTGTATATTATGGCTTCCAGTTTAGTGTTTTCATAGGATTCCTGAGAGTGGGAACAAGTGGGTCTCTAATCCTCGTTTCTTGGGCTCTTTTCCTGCTGTTTGTTTTGTCCAGTTCCAGTGTGTTCGTTTTTGTTCCACCTTATCATGTTTTATTTTATTTTTATCCCTTAAAAGCTTGTTTGTCTTCTAATGAGAGACAGAAAGGGAGTGGATCCGGATGGGAGGGAATGTGGGGGGGAACTTGGAGGAGTAAAGAGGTGGGGACTGTAACCAGGGTATATTATGTGAGAAAGATCTATTTTCAATAAAAGGGGGAAAACCCCATGGGCTTTTGATCAGGAACTGGCTTAGCTGGCAGGCCACCTAACAACCTATAAGCACCTTTGACAGGGACTCCTATCCCCTCAGCAAAGCTGCGCGTCTGGGAACTCAAGATTGGCCTGTTTCCCCAGTACCTCATCTTTAATGCTCTCTTTAGGTTCAAGGTTTCAATTACTTGTTAAATTACATTTATTTAGACTGGTCATGGTGGTGCACGCCTTTAATCCCAGCACTCGGGAGACAGAGGCAGGAGGATCTCTGTGAGTTCCAGCCAGCCTGGGCTACAAAACAAGTTCTAGGACAGCCAGGGCTACTTTTTAAGACACTGCCTCAAAAAAAAAAAAAAATTAAAAAAAAGCAAAAAAATTTATATTTATGTATCTATTTGTTTATTCATGCATCTCTGTGTCTGTACACGTGTGGACATGCGAGCCACTGAGCACAAGTGTGAAAGTCAGAGGGTTATCTTTTGGATTCTCTTTTTCTACCATGTGGGTCCCAGGGGTCCTATTCAGACTGTCAGGTTTGGCAGCAAGTGTCTTTACCAACTGAACCATCTTGTGGACCCAGTTTTGGTTCTTTTCAGCACTGGACACCCCCCCCCCCAGCAATACTATTGACTCTGCACCCAGAGCCATTTTTGAGGGACAACAGTAACATGGTAGCACTAGTGGGTTTTGGGTTGGTTTATTGCTTCCTTCTTTCGCATCCTCGGAGCTCATCTCCAGCCGCTCCCTAGGTTAGCTCCCGGGTATTTGAAAATCTTTTTGCTCCTTATGCCCTACCAGCCTCCGAAACCCAAATGCTCATCACCAACTCCAAACAGGTAGGGAGGGAAGCAATGGTGTTTGCACAGACCTGGGCCTTAGTCCCCCAACGTCTCCTCATCCTCTCCAAAACGGAGCATGTTCACCCTGCCTGCACCGAGCCAGCGTCCATCAAGCCTTGTCTGCTCTGCTGAGACTTGGCATGCCCCTGCTCCGATGCTGCAGCTCACGGGCCAGCAGGCCGTGCCAGCCCTCAGCAGCCGCAGTCTGCACACAGGCCCTGGGCCGGCCCTGGCTCGTTCGCATCTCTCTGGGGCACAAGGGAAAAAGAAAGAATACACTCACTGAAACACTGGATCAGTAAGTCCATCACTCATGGGCAGAGAGACAAGCAATGGAGCTGAAAGAATGGGGGACCCTCATGACAGGGAACATGGGAACAAATGGCAGGGCCAAGAACAGCGCCCTCTACCGCCTGCTGGAGTCAGTGCAGGTCCTGCGGCTGCGGCGGCGGCGGCTCCCTGTGCTGAATACAGGCACCCAGCTTCCCTGGGTCAGACACCACCAAGCAGGTCTCTTATGTCACAAACAAAGCCTTGATGTCCTTAAACACAGGTGGAACATAAGCACATACGCTCACAAGCACTAAGGGTCCTAATTATACAAATATTCTTCTGAACCGAATGGTCTTGGAGAAGTGGGAGAAAAAGGATCAGGCTTAGCCTCCTCAGAGGGTACCGACTTTTTAACTGACTATGAAAAGCAATGACTTGAGCCCATCGCAAACTTAAAGTGGCTCGCTTCGGCTTCCTCTCAGCCAAAGGCACTTAGTCATTTCTCCTCTTGTCCATCAAAAACAGGCACGGCATCCAAGACATTGCCCAACTCAAATCCTGTAATTCCCTCTAAGTCTACCCTGTCCTTCCAAAGTAAGCTTGTTAGTGGAAAATAGACTTGTAAATAGCACTCAGCAGCTCACACAAAGCAAATAAGGATTTATACCTGAAAAAGGGGGGTGGGGAAGGGACGCCATTGAGCTCATCGAGGAGGGAAGGATGATGTGTTTTGTGGTCAACTGTTTTTGTAATCTACAAAACACATTTTTATCGTTTTTCTGTGAAAATGAAACGTGATCATCTGCTAAGCAATAAAACAATACAATAAAGTAAACTACAGAGCTCCAGTGGATACTTTTCCTAGTGTTGTGATGCGCGTTCTTCCAGCTCTGTCTCAAATTCATTCACAGGATGTTACAATGTGCACCGTCCTCACTTTCAAGGCCACTTTATATGACAAAAAACAGTGTCAAGAAATAACTCGGAGCACACTGAACAGTTTTAGTCCTGAAACCCAACCAGCCTGGGCATGGGCAGGGCATGCTCCATGGGTTCAAACCACAGTAGCTTCCTTGGGTGCTTGGCCACATTTTAATTCCGTGTCATAGCCCTGGGCATCAGGCAAGAGCCGGGAACGGGGAGCCAACAGGACTTAGCATAAGTCAACACGTTTGTTGATTCTGGACCAGTTGCCAAGCCAGAGGACAGGGATGCCTCACAGGGGAGGCAGACAAAGAGTGGAGGAATAGTCACTCAGATATGACCAGGCACCCTGCTGCCTGTCTTCAGCTGGGAGGAACCCTAAGATTCTTCCCATCTTGCAGACACCACAGTGGTCAGTGCCCCCACACTCTGTCAGAGGAGGGTCCCCTTCGGGTGTGGGGGGGGACTGTTTATTTGGCATTTGACCAAGGCCATTGGGGCTCCTTTCAGAAACATTTGATAGGGGGCCAATTATTGTCACATACACTGGGGAGAAAGGAGGTCAGTTTAAAGAAAGTTTAGATAAAACAGCAGTAGCAACAACAAAGCAGTCTCTATGGGGTGGCCATGTGGGCACAGTGTTTGGAGGGAGGGACACTGACCCCATTCCTTTGCATGTGGACAAAGAAGCTCATCCACGGAGCTCACCAGCCCCAGTCATTCATAAGCATGAAAGAGGCCCTCATGCCTCCTCGGCCTGGCTGGGAACCAGAGACACCAGCAGCCTTCACACAATCGACCCTGTAACGTAGAGAGGTCTTGGGACAGAGCAAACTCTTCTGGGAAGCCAGCTTGTGCCTTCAATGATCTGCCAAAGTAGATCTGAGTGATGTTTGTACCCTAAGTGGAAAATACGGATTCCTTAAGGGATGGGGGTGGAGACGAAGAAGAAAAAAAAAAAAGCTGAAACAGAGTTCCCATTTCCTAAACTCTGGCCAGTTGTGGGCCATTCCACATGACCTCGTTAGTGTTAACAATAGCCCTGAGAAAGCTGTTCCCATTTCTTAGATGAGAAAGCTGAGGTTCAGGCTGCTTCGGGGACTTAGTTAGCATCAGAAGCCCTGTGGCCTGCTTCCCATAACTCATGGTCTTGCTGTTCCGGTCCCAACCTCTTGTTCAGACTTCTTTTTGCTGTGTTGTCGATTCGTTTCCCCTTTCATGAGGAAAATAATGAGCTTTTCCAGGTGATCATAATTAATGTGGAATCTTACCGAATTTTTTTTTCTAGTAGACTTGCACTTCGTGCAGGAAAGTACTAGAAGTTTCTAGAGGAGTGACCTTCACATAGATGTGACCTTTTGCATCTCTAATTAACAAAGAAGTGCATTGCATAATGACCATTCAACAATTCCATCTATCTAGTGTTTAGCCAGGTTCAGAAAGGCAGACATAGAGAGTCAAGATTGGAAAGGGGGGAACAAGAACGTGGAGGGTGGAAAAGGCATTAAGGGCATCATGTAGAGGATAAGGTTTGTCTCCCTTGAATTCTTAAACACTGTCATGTCCTCCGCCCAAAGCATCGCCGAATGAACCTGCCTGCTCTTCCTCCAGAGAGCAATGCTTCTCTGGGCAGGGAGCTGACTGTAGAGCACGCTGGGAGACTCCTGTCCATGGGACAGAGTCAGAGAGTGGTTTTCCAGGGGTGGAACCCATGGCCCTGGGCCATCTGTGCCCTCTCAGCTGGACCCCCACAAGGTCTCACCGTGACAGCTGAGCAGGGTTAAGATTGCAGCCTTCAGCATGCTGGAAAAAAACAGCTGCTGCGGTCGGTCTCTTTGCTGGCTGGCCTGGCCTCCACTGGCCAGTGGGACATCAAGGTCTTTGTTATTCACGCAGCAGTTGGAATCTCTGTCCATTTAAGGAAGGAAGCCGCAGGGTGATCCAGCCCTGGCTGTGCCACTAAGGAGTGACTCACTCATTTCTGCCACGTGAACTGTGGATGAACCCTGGCCCTTCCTCAGACGTGGTCTCAGCCTGCGCTAGATTAAAGTTAATGGATTCTTAAGGAATATGTGCCATCTATATAATAAGGCAAATTAAGACTCATGCACCATGAACTGTGCTGTTTGTTTTGATAACATCAGAAAATACGAAGCCAGGAAAAAATGGGCCAAGTCTGGGAAAAGAACAAGAGTATAGCCACATTGGCTTATCTCAAAGGGAACTCAAGCCAGGGGTACTGAGGGCTGAGGGTTTCATCCCAAGGGTACACCAGGCTAGGAAAGACTACACAGACTACGGCACAGTCCTTAGAGGAAAGGAGCCCCTGGGTTCAGTCCCTGCTCTGTTACTGACTAGCCACATTACCATGGGCGGCTAACTGGTGTCTTCTAGCTTCAAATTCTTCCTCTGTAGAATGGCGCCTACTGGATAGGTTGCCATGATAATTGATGGGTGAAATACTAGGCACAGTAAAGATTAAAATGTACATATACCCCTATAGATATACACATGTCCACACATGTATGTACATGTAAATACACCTATACATGCAGGTGCAAATTATACATGAATATAACTCAGTGTGTATAAATCTGTATAAATACACACTGAGCTATATCCATGTATATAAACACCAATATTTGCTTATTCACATATATGCTTATATGTACGTGAGAAAAACACATATATACATAATATATAGATCAGTCTGTGTATACATATGACCACCTTTCTTTTTGTCTCTCTTGCTCGCTGTGTGTGTGTGTGTGTGTGTGTGTGTGTGTGTGTGTGTGTGTGTGT
>CABHPR010118926.1:0-26923 GCA_902168415.1 Peromyscus melanophrys
CACAGAACCTCAATCTTTTTTTTTTTTTTTTTGGTTTTTCGAGACAGTTTCTCTGTGGTGCCTGTCCTGGATCTTGCTCTGTAGACCAGGCTGGCCTCGAACTCACAGAGATCCACCTGGCTCTGCCTCCGAGTGCTGGGATTAAAGGCGTGCGCCACCACCACCTCCTGGCCAGAACTGAAGCTCAATCTTAAACAATAGTTTCCCTCTCAAGATGGTGTTGATTCTATCCCAGGCCTCTTTTAGAGTTCAGACTTGTCATGCTGGGGTTGCTGTTTTATTAGAATTCTCAGTAATTTAAAACTTGCAATAACTGTGGGCTTGTCCTATCAACAGGAGGATTGCTGGCTGCTTCATCTGGGATCCTTGGCTTTCTGCTTGGATGACGATCCTGTTTCCCTTTCCCATGCTAGAGACTCATGACACTGGGGTCGTGTGCTCCATCCTTTCCCCTGGGTTGCCCTGTTTTTCCATACTCTTCAACAGTCTTATCATCTCCTTTGTGATTTTTTTCCCTCATTGGAAAACACTGTATTCCTTGTTTTCCTGATTCTTCAAATTAATTATGTTAATTAAGGTAACTTTTAATTCACCATCTTTACAACCAGAGTTTAAACTGTGATTTTAAATATAGTTTGCTATATTCATAGATTGGTGCCAACCCCAATTGTCGTCAGAGAGGCTTCACCCAGGAACTGATGGAAATAGATGCAGAGACCCACAGGCAAACACTAGGCAGAGCTCGGGGAATCCTGTGAAAGAGGAGGAGGAAGGATTGTGAGAGCCAAGGAGGTCTAATACACCACAAGAAAAACCACAGAATCAACTAACCTGGCCTCATAGGGGCTCATAGAGACTGAACCGCCAACCAGAGAGCTTGCATGGGACCGACCTAGGCCCTCTACACACATGTTACAGTTGTGTAGCTTGGTCTTCTTGTGGGACTCCTACCAGTGGGAGCGGGGCTGTCTCTGACTCTGCTGCCTGCTTTGGGGACCCTTTCCTCCTACTGGGTTGCCTTGTCCAGCCTTAATAGGAGAGGATGTGCCTTGTCTTACCATAACTTGATATGTCATGGCTGGCTAACTTACAGGGGATGCCTGCCCTTTTCTGAAGAGAAAGGAGGAGGAGTGGATGAGGGTGGGCAGATGGGGGGAAGTTGGAGGGAGGGACTGGGAGAAGAGGAGGGAGGGGAGACTGTGATCAGGCTGGAAAAAAATTTAATTAATAAAAAACAAAACAAAACAAAATATTCAAAGATCTAAAGGAAATACATTTTGAAATGAGAGACCTGGGGTGTAGCTCAATGGTAGAGCACGTGCCTGAGAGCATATGTGAGCCCCTTGGTTCAATCCCTAGTATTATAACAAAAATAAATACCTAAAATGATAAAGGAAAATATAAAATGGTATTTTACCAAATAAATAAAAAGAATAAAAATAAAAAAGAATATCAATAAAGTGGTATAAATTTCAAGCTGGATGTTGTTGTTCATACCTATAAATGAAGATTCCAGGAAGAACAAGATGACTGGGAAATTATGACCAGCTCGGACTACACAGAGAGATGGAGTTAGAGTACAGACTTCTGCCTTGGGTTCTTCTCTATTGCTGCAATTAAACACTGTGATCAATGGCGACTTGGGAGGAAATGGCTTGTTTGTCTTATACTTCATTTCACAGTACATCACTGAGGGAAATCAGGGAGGGAATTCATCAGGGAAGGAACCTGGAGGTAGGACCTGAAATGGAAACTGTCGAGGAATATTGCTTACCAGCTTACTTCCCAGGCTCATGTACTGTAAACGAATTTCTAAACAGTCTTATTAAATAGGAAACACAGAGCCAAATACAGGGGTGAAAGCTGTAGAGATCAGAGAAATAGGAATAGCCACCAGCTCACCTTAGCTCATCACACTGTAGCTTCCCAAGTGAGAGCTGCTTCCTGTCTAACCTGTGCCTTTATTGCCTTGCTGTTCTGCCTTCTCATTGGCTCGTAGCCCAGCCACCTCACTTCCTCATCACTGCCTGTCTGTACAGAACTCCAGGTCTCTATGGTTGGTACTGGGATTAAAGGCGTATGTCACCACAATTGGCTGTGTCCTTGAACACACAGAGACTCTGCCTGCCATGTGAATGGATTAAGGGTGTGTGCTACCACTGCCTGACTTTTGTTTATGGCTGGCTATGGCCTCTGATCTCAAGGCAAACTTTATTTATTAACATACAAATAAAATATCACCACATTTCAGCACAAATAAAATATCACCACAATGTACCTTTTCTTATACCTCATAGGACCACCTACTCAGTCGGATGGGCCCTCTCATATCAATCATTAATCAAGAAAATGCCCCACAGACTTACCTAGGCTAATGTGATTGTGGCATTTTCTCAATTAAAGCTTCTTCTTCCCAGATGGCTTCAGCTTGTGTCAAGTTGACAAAAAACTTGACTAACCAGCCCAAGTGGGAATTAACAAAATAATATGAGAAAGAAGCCAGAAGAATATGTGAGAAATAATAGGCTATATTCCCTTATTTTGATGGAAACATTTATATACAAATCCAAAAAGCTGAATGAGCTCTAGGTAGAATGAACTGAAGAGCTCAACTAGACACATAGTAACCAAGCTGCCAGCTGAAACAAACACCTTAGAATATTACAATTTGAGTGAATATGGAAAATTGAATTGACTTGACCTCTAACAAGCAAATAAACTGAACCAATAATTTAAGTGCTTCCCAACAAGCAAAGTTTGATGACATACATTAGTAATCCCAGCACTTGGAAGGCTGAGGAAGAATTGGTATGAGTTCAATGCCAATCTGGTGCATGTAATGAAACCAGGCCAGTAAAGGCTACATAACAGGACTCTATGTATGTATGTATGTATGTATGTATGTATGTATGTATGTATGTATGTATCTATCTATCTATCTATCTATCTATCTATCTATCTACCATCTACCTATTTATCTATAAAAATAACCTTCTACAAAGTTATTAGCTTCACTGATAAATTTCACTTAACAGTTAAAAAAAATCTGATTCTTTATAAACTGTTCCAAAAAAAGTAAATGAGGTGCCCACGTTCCTCAGTTCATTCTGTTATGACAATGTGGCACTGATATCCAAAGCAGATAATAACAGCACAGGAAAGTAAAACTGTTGCTGTTTTAGTGGTGCGTGGTATCTATTGGAGAGACTCACAATGGGTCAAAGTGCTGAAAATAAGTGATTATGTTTATACTTGACCCCAAACAGGACATCTATATCATCTTTCCCTTTCAACACACACACACACACAAGGTTTAGGGAACTTGATTTAAGAGGGGCCTGAAAGGATGTAAGAGCCAGAGGATGGGGAAGAGTGCTGCTCTAAAACAATGCCTTTCAGGACATAACATGGCCAATGTACCCATGAACTCATTGCAACTTTGGTTACCTACACAAGATGCTATTAAGATGGGTCCCATTGGGGCTGGAGAGATAGCTCAGTGTTTTAGAGCAGCAAGTGCTTTGCAGAGGATCTGGGCTCTATGGTGGTTCACATTATAACAGCTTACAACTGTCTGTAACTCCACTTCTTCAGGATATGACACTTCCTTCTGGCCTCCTTGGGCACTAGGCACTCATGTTGTACACATATATACATGCAGGCTAGACACTCATGCACATTAAATAAAAAGAAAGTCAACAAAACATTGATGTCACATCATTTTGCATGGGAATTGGGGCTCATGAGGTCCCCTCCCCCACTGAGGATCTGTGAGCAGTTAATGATTGCTGAGGTAGGGAGTGCCATTCAGCATTGTAGCCAATGGTAAGTTGAGTGTTCTGGAAAATAATCTCCCACCCAAGTCCATGCAAGCAACCCCAACTAAATTCAGTGGGAGTGTGTGTATGAAAATAGGAGGGTGCTTGCAGGGAAGGAGGGTTTTATCAGGGGATGGAGAAATGATGGGGTTAAATATGACCCCAAATTCATTATGTACATTAAGAAATTAACAATGAAAAAGTGGAAAATCAAATGTTCAATAGCAACATGGTAAAATGACCAACACCGTTAGTTACTTAAGAAGATGTAGATCACAACGATGTTTCACTTCACACTCAATCAGTTGGCTACAATATAAAACACAGGCAATTGGATATGGAGAAATTGGGGCATCTTTCAACACCGGTATGTAGTTGGAAGATTTCCTGTGTCCCCGCCTGCCAGTGGTCAGGACAAATCTCTCCCACTCGTGTCCCCCAAGTAAACACACAGAGGCTCATATTAATTATAATTCCATGGCCATAACTCAAGCCTTTGCTGGGTAGCTCCTATACCTTAAATTAGCCCATAACTATTAATCTATGTATTGTCACATGTTCCGTAGCTTTACCTGCATCCCATTACATCTTGCTCCTTAGGTGGCTTGCTGGCATCTCCCTCCACCTTCTTCCTGTCTCTCCCTTTGAATTTCCTGCCTGCCTCTAAGCTGCCTTGCCATAGGCCAAATGGCTTTATTTATCAACCAATCAGAACAACACATATTTGCAGCATACAGAAAGACATTCCCCCATCACTGGTAGGAAAAAAAAATACTTGTGGAGTAGAAATTCTACTCATATATAAACCAAAAAGTGGTGAAAATATGTAAACACAAGAGTTTGTGTGAGTTCACAATAGTATTGTTCATGATGGTTCAACAAGCAGAAGAGTCAAATGCTGAGCTGATGAAAGAGAAAATGGAGTGTGGTGTAGCCAACACTAACACATCACTGTGCTATCAACAGGGATGGGAATACAGATGTTCCAGCATGGATGAACTTGAAAATACTGTGGTCTGTGAAAGAAGTCAGAAACAAAGGGCCCTTCTTGTATTGTTGCATTTACATGCACTATTCAGAATGGGATAAGTGATAGGTAGAGGAAAAAGATAAGTATTTGCATTATGTTGATGAAAAGGAATGACATGCTATATAGTTTCTTTGTGGAGTGATTGCTGGACTAGGAACCACTTTTAGAGGTAGATTTGATAGTACGAAAATTAGATTTCAAGAAAAAGAAAGCATTTCCGTATCCACAGGTGCATGTGTTGGCCAGAACTTAAAAACAGGTGTCTTATTTATTACTTTTTAAAGATTTGTTTTTATTTTTATGTATATGTGTGCCTGTGTGTGTAGGTGTCCAGTGAGGACAGAAGAGGACATCACATCAGATCTCCTGGAGTGGGACTTACAGGTGGTTGTGAGCTGCCATGCAGGGAACCAAATTCAGGTCTTCTGAAAGAGCAGCAAATGTTTTTAATGCTGTGCCACATATCTGGCCCTCAATACCTTATTTTTTCAGACAAGGTCTCACATTGAATTTGGAACTCTCATTCAGATAAGCTGATTGACTCAAATTTCAAGGATCCTCTTTTCCTGTGCTAGGAGTAAAGACATGAATTACCACTCCTAGCTTGTTACATGGGTGCTGTGACGGTTGGCATGGGAATATCTCTCCTGGGCTCATGTATTTGAAGGTCTGGTCCCCTGTTTGTGGTGTTGTTTTGGGGATGTGATGGAACCTTTGGGAGGTACGGCCTTGCTGGAGGGAGGGAGTCACTGGAGTTGGTCTTAGGAGATTCATAGCCTCCCTCCATTTTCATATAGCTTTCTCTGCTTCGAGCTTGTGACTAGGATATGATCACCAGTTTTCTGCTCCGGCTGCTATGCCTGCTGCTGCTGCTTGTCTTGCTTCCCACCATCATGGACTCTCCCTCTGAAACCACAAAGCCAAATCAACTCTTTCTTCTGTCAATGGCCTTGGTCGTATTTTTTCACAGCAACAAAAAGATAATTGACAGAGGATCCAAATGCAAGTCTTCATGAACAGAAAACGTTTTAAACTGAGCCAACCCCTGAAAAATAATAGAGTAGAAAACAAAATTATCCTTTTATTTTAACTAACCTCTTGTTATTCCCTGGTTACATTATATTTCTAGTCTCATTATAGTCTATGCTTTACTGTTATAAACTACTATAGCAGCTAGGCATGGTGGCACACACCCACAAGTCCAGCATTTTGGAGGTGGAGGGGGGTGGTTTAGGAGTTCAAGACTACACAATTCAAGACTACCACAGCTACATGGTGGGTTTGAGGTTGGCCCTTCATTAGGTCCTGTCTCAAAAAAATATTTAAACAGTTACAAACAAGAGATAATTCAAATGACATTTCAAGTTATTTCATATCAACATGAGTAAATAAGCAGATCTTGAATGCTCATGCATTAGAATATTATTTTATCAATAAAAATGATAAGTTGATACATACAATATATTGAACAAAACAGCCAGACACAAAGTGCACATTTTCAATTTAAATGACATTAAGTCTGAGAACAGACAAAATTAATCTATAGTCCTATAAATAAGAACAGTGGTTGCTTATGGTAGTAGGGTAGGGAGTAGAATGGACCGATTATGCAAAGTATGATGAAGCCTTTGGGGTGGCAATAACATGCCACACTGTGATAGAGAGAAGTTGTGCAAGCCCAAAGATGGACACATTTGGCAAAATTCATCTAACTGTTCTCTTAAGTCAGTATATTATTATTTATTGTATACATATTTAATTCTATTATAATATTATTATTAACTGTATGAATATTATCCTCAATAAAGTTGGCAAAATTGGAGTTATGTAAAACATAACTTTTCTTATGCCATCTTTTTTATGTATTTAGCAGTATGCACATTGTTTAATGTAAAAGTTGTTAAATAACAAAAGATATGAAAATAAAGTCCATCTTTAATTACTTCTGAAATTCCCATGGCTCTGATTGGTATTAAGATAACCATGAATCCTAAAATTCATCCAGAGATATGTTTTTGCTCACATTCCTTGCATTATCACGTTGACAAAGAATCCATTGACCTAATTCACTACATAGAGCATGGATTATTTTCTGTATATGATATACAAATCCTGTACTTCATATATCATATGATATATGAGAGCCTGTACTTCAAAGAATTTATACCCTTGCTGAGGAAACGTGTGAACAGATGAATTTGAACATAATGTTAGAAGAGTTAAAGTTATTAGAATGGGGCAAGGTACTGGGGAGGAGAAAAGTAATCCCATTGGAGAAATTAGAAAAGGCTTGCCAAAGCATCCTGTGATTATGATCGTGAAAATAAGTAAGAATTTATTTCTGGTAAAGATGAAATTAAGGTGAATTGTTGCTCTTTAGAGGACTCGGGTTCAGTTCCCAGTACCTATACCAGGTGGCTCACAGCTACCCATTACATCCCGTTCCAGGGCATCTGATATCCTCTTCCGGTCTCTGTGTGTGCCCACATGCGCACAATATACACATATATCAATTTTTTTTTAAAGGAATAATGGGACACCATAAGGAGCAGTGTATGAGAAACTCTTGGCCATGAAAATCTTTGATGCTTTCAAAAGAAGAAAAGTTTTGTGCCACCTAGAGGACAGGGTATGTGGAAAATGAGGAAGAGGAGGGGAGGTGTAGCTGAGTTTGGAGGATCTTGATAATTAGCTTGTAGTTAGCCAAATCCTTTTTCAGCATTTAATAGTGCCACTGTGGGCCAGGCGGTGATGGCGCACGCCTTTAATCCCAGCACTTGGGAGGCAGAGGCAGGCGGATCTTTGTGAGTTCGAGGCCAGCCTGCTCTACAAAGGGAGTTCCAGGAAAGGAGCAAAGCTACACAGAGAAACTCTGTCTTGAAAAACAAACAAACAAACAAAAACAAAAAAAGGGCCATTGTGGCTCAATTTTACACTGTTTCTCTTATCACTGTGCATTTCAGCTTTCTGGCCTCCATCTCTACCTTTTAGCAGCAGTGTGTGAAATTGTCTATGAGAAATTTTTATTTTTAGGTATAAGGATAATATAAAACAGAAATTATTGTAAAGATACCTGCATGAATGCACTCAAACATTGGCATCTAACCCTTTCCTCATTTATTTAAAATGGATGACACATCTAAAGATGTGGGAAGTTGGTGTTGCTTACAGGGTAAGCACGACACTAGGTGATCTACCTGTGAAGGTTATTACAGTGTTCTTTATGGAATATATAAGTTGAGATAACACGAAAACTTGCAATAGGAGAGCTGAGTTAAAGCTAGACAGCGAGGCGTTGGAATAATTCAGAGGAGACCACACACATACACCTCTGAGTTTATTCGAGCCAGTGATAACCTTTGAATCATATCCCTCCCAGGGGAGATAAGGAACTCCACTGGCCAAAGCACACTGGAAATACTGACTACGCTGTGCACTAACTCCTGGGTTTAGGGGTTGTTTCCTGGGAGCAGAGGGTGCAGCTTGAGAGATGGAGTTGAGTAGGAACAGCAGAGACCGGATGTTTCAGGACTTTAAAATGTGTTTTTTTGTTTGTTTGTTTGTTTGGTTGTTTGTTTTTAGTATTCCAAGCATTAGAAAGGCTAAATATTTTGGCTTGCTAGTTACTGTGTTCAGTGTTTAACTCAGATCTGCCGTTTTCCCTCTTTTCGTGCCTCTGTTGCTCATGTCAACCTCCAGATAACATGCTGGGTGATTTAGTACACCATTAAACTAAAGCCTTTCCTCTTATTTGGAGCTAAACTGGGTGTTTGAGGGAAGGTGTCCCATCTGATCCCCACCTGAAGCTGGAGACCTCCATTTAACTGCTGAAGTCTCATTGCCTTGCGTATTGACTGATGTACTGTCAGACAATCCAGTGTTCGCTCAGAAGCCATTTTAGTTTAAGGGTGTGAGATTTGGAAGGCAGCATTGCTTGATAATGCAATAAAGGGGTAGGCACCCATACCTAGATGTGAAAGGAAATGGTCTGTCTTTTTTACCAGAGGCATGTGAAATGGGTGTGCATGATTCAGTGGTGGGACAGAGCAGAGCCTTATGAAATAGCCCACCATTGCCTGTATTCCTGAAAATGACCAGCGAATTTCAGAGTTCCTAAAGCCTGTGCTCTATTTCTGAGGGGGTAGAGGAAAAGTTACTAATTTTATTTGTTTTTTCAGGCCATTGGTTTATGATGGTGCTGTTACTCATTTATGGTTGTTCTGGTTAAGGTTCTTTTGGTAGCAACAATCAGAATGCCATATGAGCTTGTTCAAAAGTTGTAAAATCAAGTGTTAGGAGAAAAAGCAGAAGTAGGCTCTGGGCAAGATGGAAACAGGATGAAAAGGCTGCTCTCTAGCCTTGTTTTTCCAGTGTCACCTAGCACTCGGATCTGCTCTTGTCAATCAACACACTGGCTTCCTGGACTTGCACACAATCTGAGATCCTTCCTGGACTTGCACACAATCAGAATCCTTTCCATACTTTCACACAATCTGAATCCTTCCTGGACTAGCATAAAATCTCAGATTCTTCCTTGACTTGTACACAATCTCCAATCGCCGCCATTCCACTTTGTCCTTTTCTGTACCATAGCCTCCATGCTGTACATTTTAGCAACTCAGTCCACTAAGGTTCCATATTTCTGGGAAATAACTGGCTACACTTATGTTTTTATCAAGATCTTTGTACCTGGTGATGTCATAGCTCCCTCATCCTTATGTGACATGGTATCTCTTGAGTGTGTGAGTCTGATTACGTGGTTCATTCAGCATGGATGGAAAAGGCAACCAATAGTAGGCTTGTCTGACTTGACAGTAGTCACTGACATTAAATTTGAACACTCTCACTTTCACTAGAAAATGCTGAGTTCCTTCTCTCAGCAGCAGTCCTAAGCAAGCTGGTAAATTTGGAGGAACAAGTATCAGTGACGTGGGAAAAAAAATCTATGTTCTTCAAGGTCTGTCCTGGCCACATCACTTTGGTTTTCCTACAGCAAATTCATTCCGTGCATGTTATATGGCCAGTTTAATTCTTCAGAGTGTTCTGTTTTCAACACCTTTTCACAGGCTAAGAATGCACAAGACCTTCCCATTTTTGTGACTTCAAAAGCTGCGACAACCTAATTCCTTAATTTTCCCTCTCATCTTACTTCAAGCTCACCACCCCCAATCCTACCAGACTCTACTTCTACTTTTCAGAGTTTGTCACCGTAATACCATTTCTTTACTGTTTACCATATAGAGCACTCCTAATTAGCAGACTATTTTGCTGAAGAGTTGAGGTCCCATATTGTGTGTAAATGAACATTTGGCTTAAGTTATTTTCTATGAGTTAGATTTAAAGAGAGAAACTTTATTATTTATCATCCCTTCCTTTCCGGTACAGATTCCCCAAGAAGGTATTCTATGTATCACAAGAAATTGGCTATGTGAACGCTATTCTCCAGTGATTCACAGAGCGGGTAAAAATCAGGTAGAGTCTTGTTTCTTCGTGTAGGTACCTTAGCAAAGGGAGCAAATAGCCCACCAGAGAAAAGTTGTCACTTTCACTGATTCATCAACACTTTCCTCAAAATCACACTACCTGAGCCATGTGGGTTTAGTATTTCACACGTGGATGTGTGCGTGTGTGTGTGTGTGTGTGTGTGTGTGTGTGTGTGTGTGTGTGTGAGAAGCCAGGATGAGGAGCTCTTTGCAACTTCCATACAAATCAGGGGCACTACCAAGGTCATGCAGAAGGGAATTTCAGGATGCTGAAAAGATGTTCCACCCAATGCCGTCAGCAATAACAGCATTCTACACAGGTTCTCCAGCATCCCAGCCTGCTCTGCTCAAGCCTGGAGCAGCTTTGGGTCCACTGGGAAATGTGTATTATGCCTGGGTTAATTTGCTGATTAATCTCTAGTCAGTGGTTTGTGCTTTCCCCAGATGGCCAATTAAAATGTACAACTGGCAGAACAGTGTCCTGTTGGCAGGCTGCTGAGGGGCTGAAGCTGGAGGCAGTGACAGAAGGTTTGAGTTTCGCCTTGTTTTCCCCTCCCCTTTTCTTTATTTCTCTCTCTTGCTCTTTTTAAAGCTGCTGGATTTATTCGGAGGGAAGTGTAAGCCGGGCTTGTGCGGCAAGTGTGAGATGTGTGGTGTAGTTTACAACGCGGCTGCTATTTACTCTCCAGGACTCTCAGGGCCCCTCCAGTATTCCAGGCATCAACGGTTTTACCCACAGCAAATATAGCTGACAAAATCAGCCAGGGGGCACAACTGATTTAACAGCTTCTGAAATGTAATAGCCTTTTTTTTTTCCCTCCTCCTGATTTGCAGTCCCCATGGATTGATGGTCTAATATCATTCACTTCCTCACAAATATATAAAACATTTACAGTTGTTTGCGTAAATCAAAGGCAAAATGCTGTGTGCGAAGCTGATAATAAGTAATGTTGTGATATATATAAAAGATAACATGCTTTTACTGCAGTAGCCCCCAAATTAACTGTTACTTTTTGCTTAGCATTCTATACAAATGGCATTGTATACACATCTGAATAAAACATACAACAGGGAATTTAATTAGAGAAATGCAATTTGAAATAATTCTTTATTTTATAGTGAAATATTTACCATGCATTTCAAATACGCACAATTCATCTGAATTGGTAATTCCAAAGGAAATTTTTAATCAAGTTCCACTGATCCTTAAATAAGCCAGGCATGGCAGTGATGTATGGTATCAAGACAGTTTGTTGTTTTCACTAACTGTTGAGAACAGTTGCCAAAATGAAAGAAAATAAATGTATTCCTCAATGGCAAAAGATTACTTTAAATTGAACATTGTCTATTGGTGATGAGAAATTAAAGATTCACATGTACAACTCAAATTAAATTGATAGGAGGAGGAAAAGCATTGTGTAAAGTTATCTTTGAATAAAATGGACAGCATTTGCCTTCTGCTTTTATGAGCAGAATGTTTTAAAATGTTTCTAAGGTAGACAGGAATGAGTTTCCATTGGACTCCCAGAATGGACCTGGAATTCACAGGTGGCCCTCTGTGAGCCATTTACACTATCCTATACACCACAACAAATATGTAATTGTTAAATTTCTTTTTACTGAAATGAAATTTACACATACTTAAGAGGGATAAGTTTCCATTTAGCTAAGTTTCTATTGCTGTGATAAAGACCATGACCAAAAGTAATTTGGAGAAGAAAGGATGTCTTTTGTTTGAGTGTTCTGGTCACAGTCTATCCCTGCAGGAAGCCAAGGCAGGAACTTGATTGAAGGAAGATAGAACCTGAAGCAGGACCAATGGAGAAATGATGCTTACTGTTGCACTCTCTGGGATCCTGTTTAGCTAACTTTCTTATCCCTCCAGGATCATCTACCTGTGGGGGAACCAGTGGCATGTGCCCTCCTCTGTCCATCATTAATCAAGAAAATGCCCCCACAAACTTGCTTCCAGTCTGATAGATATATTTTCTCAGTTGAGGTCCCTTCTTCTCAAATGACTCCAGCTTGGGTCAAGTTGACACACACACACACACAAAATCTAAATAGTATAGAGGCATAGTATATTCCTACGGACAATGAATGACTCTGGTTATACTTTGCTGTTAGCACAGAGTTCTACCTGCATACAGTGAATACTCCAGAACTGCTTAGATGTTACCTCAGTTTCTCACAACAATTAGGAAAAATTCAAGGCTTTCTAAGTTGACCTTCAGTAAATGAAAATTCTTAGACCATTATAAAAGTTGTTTCCCCCAGGTGTCTGGCCTGGAGTTGTCCATGTCTAGGAGGCCACAGTGTCACTCCTACATGGCAGATATTTTTGTATTTACTTTCTTTAATGCCACAGTGTTAACATCATTGTATCTGCTCAAGTATATGCAGAAGTGACTTCAAGTGTGTTTTTCATTGTAGCTGTCCTCTACAGAAATCAGTCAGCTCTATGCTATGAAGCCAGATTTCTACCATGCAGGACTTTAGTTCAGCTTACAAGATGTCAGCCAAAAACGTAAAATGGAAGATTTGGAAACAAGAAAGAGTTGCTGAAGCAATAGTTTTACAGTCATTTTTTTGGTTATATAATCACATGTAATACAAATAGAATCCACATTTTCCTTAAAGATAAATAGTTTACCAATTAAATAAAAAACATTATGGAATGAATGGGCTGCATCTAATTAGTTGCATCTAACTCATGGCTGGCAGTCAGACTCATTGGTCAGATGGGATTCAGGGGAGGCTTATTCAATGCCTAACTTGAAAGTATTGCACTGGGAACTGTGTCATGATGAGATAAGCTGCAAGTAGTGATATTAATGTTTATGAAGCACATATTGTATCAAGGAAGCTGTATTATATACTGCAGGGCCTTAGGTGGGGGTGCCTGATACTAAGAAACTTAAGATCTATGAATAAAAATTATTGTAAAACAAAGAAGATGATCACTGCCAAGGACAAACAACCACATGCAGTACTTGCTAGGAAATGACTGACTTCATCTGCAAGGATTGGAAAAGCTTCTTGGGGTGGCAAGTCCCAAGGAATGTACAGGGATTTGTCAGAGGGAAGAGAGAGAAAAGAGCTTTCCAGAAGGGTTGAATTACATGAGCAAAGGATTACAGGTAGAAAAATATTAATTCTGTTCCAGGAATAGAAACTGATGAAAAGGATGATAAGTGTGTGTGGATATGGGTACAAATTGAGACTGGAAAGGTCAGTTGACAAATTTGGTAAGTTAGAGATGTGAAAATTTGTATTGAGTTTTTGATCAATGCAGAATTCTCAAAGTTGCACAAGGAAGGCTTTCTAGCCATCTCTTGTGTTTAAGCATGAGTGAGAAGTGGGAGTCTGACAGAAGAAAGGGGAGCTGGAACTGTTACAGGAGTCTAACTAAGAGGCCCCTGAATAGCCAGGTGACAGGAAAGAGGAAATGAATGAGTGAAAAATGAAAGAGAAAGGATGGGGGTTGGGGCTTTTCTTGGCTGGGGCTGAATGAATGGTAAGATCCAGAGATAAAGAAAAGTTACGTTTATAGGGGAAGAGATACCACCCTAATTGGATGGAGAAAGTTGTTCCTCATCAACTCACAATCTTACTGCCATGGCCATGCAGATGCTTGTAGTGAATTTTTTCTTTCTTGGGTGATGAATATAGATATCCGAAACTCCCCAGTGCATTCCCTGCTCCAGTTTCCATGAGCACTCTGCAGAGGATTTGGGGGCCATGGCTACAAAATGGCCATTAAAAGTGAGCATCTGTCAAGTCTAAGGTCTCCAGAACATTGGTCCAGCACTTAGGCTCTGTCTCTTCTCATTGGTTCAGACCTTTGTGGTCACTTGCCATTGTCATTATTTCTGTTATTGCTACTCACAGAAAGACTATATTGTAAAAATTGAAAAAAACTAAGGTGTATGTCAGATGGCATACTGGATGGGAAGAATCCCTTATAAGGGACATTAAGTCTCCTCAGTTTTGTACCTACCATATTTCCTGTGCTAGTGTGGCATGGGATGAGGCAACTTGAAAAGGTGTGTGTAATAAGGTTTGTGTGTGTGTGTGTGTGTGTGTGTGTGTGTGTGTGTGTGCAGACACTCAAACACTAAGACGACATACACTGTTAAATCGTAAGCCTCTCTGTATTAATCACTCGTACTGTGCTGTGTGATATGTCAATGCCCTGACAAGAGAGGGTTAAGCAGGGAAGATTTTGTGTTTGCCTGCAGTTCAAAGGCACAGTCCATCACAGCAGAAAAAGAGCCTGTATCAGGAGCTTAGGGCAGCTGGTAACATTGTAGCCACAGTCAGGAGGCAGAGAAGGGGAGAGAGGGGAAGAGAAAGGGGGAGGGGGAGAAGGAGAGCAAGAGTCAGAGAATGACAGAGACAGAGACAGAGATTGAGACAGACAGACAGACAAAGTGGGGATAACTACTGCTTATCTAGTTTTTTGCTTTGTATCCAGCCCAAGACCCCAACCCATGGCATAGTGTCACCCTCAGTTAAGGTGGGGTCTTCCCACCACAACTAGCCTATCTAGATTTCTTTGCAGGCATGCGCAGAAGCTCATCTGCTAGCTGAGTTGACTGTCATTGTAAACCATCACAGCAGCATAAATAACAAACCAAAACCAAAACCAAAAACCCCTTTAGTTCCATTTTTCCATATTTTGATGGGCAAATAAGCTAACAATCTCTACTTATGTGATGTAAAAGAATTTATTGTTGATAATGATATAGAAATATCTATAATTTTGTTCTACATTATCTTACCACTTATCCAACCTTATAAATTGAAGGAAATTAAATTTTAGCGGAATGACTATATCCATTACTACCCAAAATGCTCATTTACTAATGTGCCAAAATTTTATTTCTTACTTTAGATTGTACCTACATTTGGGAAAACTTAAGGGGACATAATCTAGAAAACTATGTGACAGGGTGAGCCCCTTAAGTCTGTTTTCAGAAGCTCCAGCATTTGGCCCCACAGTCAGGAATGCATTGCCTACAAGCCTCAGACAGCTTTGGGGTTGTTTTGTGCAAACTGCAAGTTGTCAGGTCTCAGACACATGCTACTTTTTGTCAGGTAGAGCAGAATGAACGCAGCAGATCAGTCTAGGGCAGCATGGTTTTGTTTTTCAGTTGAAAGGTCAGATTCAAAATCAGTGTGCAAGCTGCAGTCTTCTCAGGGCTTTCCCAGCGTGAGAGAAATTTAAGTATTCATGATATTGTAATTATACATACCAATCCCTTGTAGCAGACGTAACCTTAAAGGACAGTTGGAAATGTATGTTTTCCATCATTACAAGAAAAAAAAGCCTATCATATTCTAGTTATTTGCTATTAAATTTATATTATACAACTTTAATAAATATTTTAATTTGATCTGATAATTAACTAGCCCTAAAAGGCTGTTCTTTCCTTTCAAGATCTCCTTGTGGGGAGAATAATTTTGAAGACACATTTCTAAGTTATTAACTGGTGAATTATATAAACCCTTAAGTAAATAACAAAAATGTAAATATTAGATCTGAGCTCTAATAAGAGGTGCGTCAGAGCTCAGTAGATACTGTGGGGGTAGACTAAGCTTATTATCATGGTTTTTATTCTGTTAATTGTGCATGGCTGTTAATCATACACTTAAAAAATGCAGAGTGGGGTGAATCCACAGAAGATTTTTGCATTAATTTAAGTATGGTTCTTTAATTGAAGGTCAGATCAACTTTTAGGTGGTTCATTGACCGTAACACCTGGCAAACAGTGCATTTCAGAACTGCCAGTTTCGTGGAAAGCAATAATATCTATATTCAGTGCTTCCTGTAGTAGTTAACCCAATTTACATTCCCCCCCCACACCCCGCCAAACCACCACTAACCTATAGAGGCATATGGGGGACTTAATGAAAATTTTACATTGAGATAGTCTTTTTTCTTTTTTTTTTGGTTTTTTGAGACAGGGTGTCTCTGTATAGTTTTGGTGCCTGTCCTGGATCTCATTCTGTAGACCAGGCTGGCTTCGAACTCACAGAGATCTGCCTGGCTCTACCTCCCAAGTGCTGGGATTAAAGGGGTGTGCCACCGCCGCCCAGCAGAGATAGTCTTATTCTACCTTAACAAGAAAATGAAAAATGAAACCATAGACATGTATTTATTTAGGTGGACCCCAAACAAGCAGACAAATCTCTCTACTATTCTTCCATCTCTTATACTAAGATATCCTCCAGTGGTATAGCTGAGAGGAGCCAAAGTAATGTGTTAAAATACAATACCTGGAGAAGAAGACAGTTGCAGTCAGGAGACTACATGAAAAGAAAGGAGGGTGTGGGGTGGGGAAGAAGAAAAACAATTTTAGAAAAAGGAAGAAATGACTGTCAATTAAATCTAACACAGCAGAATTTCTTTTCCAGGAGATAAGCAGGGCATAGAAAATTCAAAGCCATAATGTCGGCTGCAAAGTTCAGGCATGTTAATTATTGCTCACATTTTAGTATCTCTTTGTGGAATCTGTAATGTGGAGTGTGAGTAAAGGAACAGGTTGGGAGAGGATATCCATATATGTTTATGTGTTTTGCTATGTGGCATATGGCTTTATTCATTAATGCAGTCAGTCATTCATTGAAAATATTTATGGAGTATACGACACACGGTAGACACAGAGGTGAGCGAAACAGACATACCTCCCTGTTAAGGAGCCTCCATTCTAGTGGAAAGGAACAGGGCATAAACAAATGCATATGTACAAAACATGGTAGTAATTATTGTTATGCATGAACATAAGACAGGAAACTAGTCTAGGGAGTACCCTAGAAGGAAAGCTACAAATTTAAATAGAATGATCAGGGAAGCCCCCATTAGGATTGGGGCACATTGGAGGCGAGGGAGCAACAGACTTATAGGGAAGGTAGAGAATTCCAGGCTGTGGGTAGCTGGCATCTTCAGGCAAACTAAGGTGTGTATCAGATGGCATATTGGATAGGATGAATCATTTACAAGGGACATCAAGTCTCCTCAGTTTTGTACCTACCATATTTCCTGTGCTAGTGTGGCATGGGATGAGGCACCTTGAAAAGGTGTGTAAAATAAGGCTTTGTGTGTGTGTGTGTGTGTGTGTGTGTGTGTGCAGACACTCAAACACTAAGACGACATACACTGTTAAATCGTAAGGCTCTCTGTATTAATCACTCATACTGTACTGTGTGATATGTCAATGCCCTGACAAGAGAGGGTTAAGCAGGGAAGATTTTGTGTTTGCCTGCAGTTCAAAGGCACAGTCCATCACAGCAGAAAAAGAGCCTGTATCAGGAGCTTAGGGCAGCTGGTAACATTGTAGCCACAGTCAGGAGGCAGAGAAGGGGAGAGAGGGGAAGAGAAAGGGGGAGGGGGAGAAGGAGAGCAAGAGTCAGAGAATGACAGAGACAGAGACAGAGATTGAGACAGACAGACAGACAAAGTGGGGATAACTACTGCTTATCTAGCTTTTTGCTTTGTATTCAGCCCAGGATCTCAACCCATGGCATAGTGTCACCCTCAGTTAAGGTGGGGTCTTCCCACCACAACTAGCCTATCTAGATTCCTTCGCAGGCATGCGCAGAAGCTCATCTGCTAGCTGAGTTGACTGTCACAGGATAAGAGGACACAAGTGCTGGCAGCCCAGCGAGGAGAAGGGAGATCAGCACAGATGATCCAAATGGAGAATGGATCAGGAAGGGTCTTTGAAGCCAGTGTAACGTTCACTGTTGTTCTGTTGGGGATTTTGAATTTTTCCAGGCAAATCTTTGCTGGCTATGAGCAAAGTGCTGAGAAGACAAGAGCAGAAGGAGGGTCATCTTCTCATCAGTTGCTTAGAGTTCATGAGATAAATATGAAGGTTGGTGAATGTAAATCTTACTTGTGAATACCTTTGGTTCAGGTACCTAAACACTACACTCTGAGATGACAGGGACAGGAGACTACAGAACAGCTGGGTAGGAGATGAGATTCTCCAGTGGGATAACTGAGAGGAAACAAAGAGATGTGTTAAAACCAAATACCTGGAAACGAAGAAGGTTACTGTCATGGGACTTGATGACAAAGGGACAGGGGAAAAACAAGGAAAATGGGGAAGAAAAAAAGCCAGAGCAATGGAAAATCGATGATAGTTATTAAACGATCCTGAAGTGGTTGGTGTATGAGGCACCTGGAAGGTAGATGTGAAAACACATGATGGACAGATGCATGTGGGTTACAATAAAAAGAAAAATGCTAAGGATGCCTCCAAGGTGTAGACCTGAGAAACCCAGGGAACAGAGTCACAGTCACTTGGAGAGAGACTGCAAAAGAGAAATTGGAGGGAGAGGTGAACGTGGCTTGAGAACATTTGAGCTGAGGACATCCTGAGATGCTGGGTGGGTAGCTGCGTCTATAGATTTAGAATCTAGTTGAAGAAGTGTGGGCTGGGAACACATATTTGAAAATACAGAGGACAAATTTGTAACTAAAATCAAAAGACTGAATGAATAACATCCTTGAAATGAGTGTAGACTGAGCGGAGTATATTAGGTTTTAAGGGTCTCTAGAACTAGAAAGCTGAATGGGACATAAGGAAAACAGTCAACAGAACCAACTGAGAATCAGTCAGGTGAGACACAGGCCAAGATGATGATAGGCTGTGATAAACATGGGGAGAGTTTCACCTGCAGGCGAGAGAAAAGAGTTCTCCTTAGAGAATGGTGTGATGAGGGTTCAAAGTTCTCTCCTATCAATATAAAACAAAGCCTCGATTTTCTGGTGGTTGCTATTCTATAAAATTTATTTTTTTTGCATTGCTTTTTACTCATAATGCCGTGGTAACTAGAGGCAATTTAATGACTGGTAATATAAAGAATTCTTTGATAAAACTTTCAGTTTGTTTCAGAAGTATTAAAAACCAATGAACAAAGCAAAAGTAGAGTTCTTACATGGTCAACGGTTCGCAGTACTTTGTTAGTACAAAGAACACAAGCTTCCTGTGGATTGATAAGGAAGGTCCCTACTAACAAGGCTCATCTCAGAAGTCAGGGATATTATCTGTCTAGTTCAGGCTTCATTGTTGGGAAGGCCATGATGTATTCATAGTGCCCTCTTGACACTGTGATGTGTGAGAAAGCAGACTACTTAGATTGTAATTATCTGCAGTAAATAGAACCCTCAACAGATGACAAGGCTAGATACAATCCATTTACAGCTGCTTTGAGTTTAATCCATTATAGTTGAACTATTCAACTATTTCATGAGATTTTCATCCAGAAGCTTACTTCAAAGATTGTTCTCAAATAGTAAGCTGGTTAGAGTTTGTTTATTTATTTATTTATCATCTTGATTATCTGGGAAAAGGGAACCTTAATTGAGAAAATGCTTATATAAGATTTGCTTTTAGGCAAGTCTGTGGGAACATTTTCTTTTCTTAATTTTACTTTTATGTATATAAGTATTTTGCTTGCATGCACGTCTGTGCACCATGTGTGTGTCTAGTGCTCTGGGAGGTAAAAAAAAAAAAAAAGAGTATCCGATCCCCTGGAACAGTTGGTTGTGCAGTCCCATGTGGACACTGGGAATTGAATCAGGGTCTTCTGGAAGAGCAGCCAGTGCTCTTAACCGCTGAGCCATCTCTTTAGCCCCTAGAAATTAGTTTTGATTTCATTTCTTTTTTGAGACAAGGTCTCACTATGTAGCCCAGGCTGGTTTGGAACTCAGATATGAAGACAAGGATATTCTCAAACTCACAGAGACTCACCTCCCTCTGTTTACCAAGTACTGAGATTAAAGGCATATGCCATCTTACCTGACCTACATTTTCTTGATTAATGACTAATGCAGGAAGGCCTTGCCCACTCTGGGTAATGCCACCCTTGGAAAGGTAATCCTGGGTTGTATAAAAAAGCAAAAATAAGTCAACCTAGGAGAACAAGACAGTAAACAGTGCTCCCCACAGTCTCGGCTTCAGTTCCTTCCTCCAGGTTCCTTCCTTGAGTTCCTGCCTTGGCTTCCCTTAGTCATGGACTATGATCTTTGAGGCAAATAAACCCTTTCCTTCCCACGTTGCTTTTGGTCATGGTGTTGACTACACCAATAGAAAGCTAACTAGGACACATAGGGATCTGATACTGACAGAGCCTCTTTAAAATGTAGATACAGATTCAGTTCTTGTGGAACAGGTTCACGCATTCTGCATTTCTACCCACTTCCCAGGTGATGCCTGGGGAGCTCTGCATCCAGGCTTGTCCAAACTTGCCTACTTAACTGCACAAATGGAGGAAGAAGAAGCGTGAGAATTCATGGCAGGAAGAAGAAAGAGGGTACTGCAGGGATGCTGAACTTTAAGACACATTAATCTATAAGCAACAAGTGGTCCAGTTGATGTGCTGGGCTCTGAACCACTAGATTCATAATTCTGCATGGGGGACTTAATGTAAGATCTATGCTTTTTACACACATGGACATGGTTACTGTGAAATTCTCAGATTCCCCCACTGACTCTAAAATTCTATAATTTGATAAGCAAGTAAATAAAGGGAATTTTAAAAATATTGTCAAAATCATAAATTTCCTTGAATTTTCAAAGGATCAGCAGGCATTTGCTTCTCAAGCTGGGGTAGTTAGGATCAGCAGCACATGGGTGCTTCACAGAAACACAGTCTTCAGAATGAATCCCAGGAAAAATGAACCAGGAGCTGTATTTAACAAAAGCCTGGTGTCTGCTCCCTGAGATCAGACTGTGAGTTTCAAGCACCTGGAAAATCCCCCCACAGAGTACCGTAAACCTCAAAAGTAATGTGGTAAACTTAAGGTAGCACAAGTGCTCATCAGCTCTGTTTGTCATCTGTTGATGGTTCTACTTACTATGGACCGTTAAAGCCTAATGAATGAACATCTGTCCAATGAAACTGAAGGTTAAGGAAAAGCACTCAAAAGGAAAGTATCTGCTTAGCGCTTGTCTTCTATAGAGTAAGACATCATACTACTTACAATTACAACATCATCCAGCTCTACCTCGAGCCTCCTTCCAGTGCTACTTGTTTGGTGAAAGGCTTCACACTTTAGTGAAAGTGATATAGAACACTAAAAATCCATTTAAAAAATTTGGAATTTTAGAACTGACTTTACTCTAAAAGTACAATTTCCTTGTTTTTTTTTAATACCCTTTTTTGTATCCATTCTCTGTGCTATATATACTATTATCTTTCTGAAACAAAGGTACAATCATGGTTTTCTCTGGTTAGAAGCATCTGTGAGGACTCCTTGCTAGGAAGGGGAAAGTTTAGACTCCAATAAAGTAGTTTCTATAAAATTTACTTTTAGCTGGGCGGTGGTGGCGCACGCCTTTAATCCCAGCACTCAGGAGGCAGAGGCAGGCGAATCTCTGTGAGTTCGAGGCCAGCCTGGTGTCCAAAGCGACTTCCAGGAAAGGTGCAAAGCTACACAGAGAAACCCTGTCTCGAAAAAAAAAATTACTTCTAATAATTCAAGCTTCAATTCCTTCAGTCCCAGCTGCCTGGCCTCCCCCATGTTCTTGCCTCTCTGAACTTCTATTCCCCATACCCAGAGGCATCTCATAAGTCTTCAGCTCTACTCGTCTGTGTTTGTACCTTAACATCTCTCCTCTATTAGCTGCACATGGTACTGGTACCCATGTGTCTGTCCTATTCCTCAAGGCAGGCAGTGTATACCTCTCTGTTCCTTCCTGCTGCAATGTTCCCATAACTGAACTGCATTCACAGCGGTGTTACTGATTGCAACTTGTTTTATTTGCGAACTCATTGAAGATTGTGAAAGTGCTTTCTGCAGCTCTTTGCAGCAGCATCTAACAAGTAATCTTCCAGTAGCTATGCAATGAATGAAACTTCGATGTTCTCAAAGGAAGCTTTGCACTAAGAACACATTTTTTAATAGTTAGGCGGCTGGCAAGATGGCTAGGTGGGTAAAGGCACTTGTCACGGAATCCGGATGACAGGAGTTTGACCCCTGGAATCCAAGGTGGAAGGAAGGAAACAACTTCTGCAAGTTGTCTTTTGACCACTACACACATACACTGTGGCTGGCACACACACACACACACACACACACACACACACACACACACACACGCTAAAATATTTTTATAAATTAAGTATTATAAATTCAAATTATTTGTCTGGCACAAACCAATGTATATATACACATATTTAATTAGGTTTTTCTTTAAAAAGGAAACAGTTTGCTTCAAGTTTAATTGTCACCCCAAATGCCTATTCAACAGTCTCCTACACTGGGAAACTGCTCAGTGTAGTTGTCCTTTTCCTTTAGGACCTCCAGCTCGCAAATAACAACATGGAGACTTATTATTGATTAAAGCTTGGCCTTAGCTTAGGCTTGTTCCTAACTAATTCTTATAACTTGAATTAACCCATATATTTAAATATATATTATTCCGCAAGGCATGTTACCTCATCTCCATATTACCCATCCTGCTTCCTCCGTGTCTGGCTGATGACTCTACCTTTCTTCTTCCTAGAGTTCTCTCTCTGCCTGGAAGTCCTGCCTATATTCTCCTGCCTAGCTATTGACTGGTCAGCTTATTACACCAATCACAGCAATATGTCTTCACACACTGTACAAATGTCCCACAGCACCTTGGTTGAGACAGATGTTATTTGAGGAGTGCTTTCTTGGATTAGTTCAGTGCAGCATTTGTTGCACATCTAGCTATCTGTTAGTCTTAGCACAGAACTAGGTATATTCTGAAGAAGAAACAGTCATCCATCAGAGCCCCCAACAATCTTCAGGTGCCCAAGTCCCTTATATGAAATGGCTTTAGAAACTGCTAATAACTCCAGATGATATAAAATGCCCTATACAATGTAAATTCCACACAACAGTTGTTACAATAGATTACTTAGGAAAGAATGGTGAAGAGTCTGTAGTGTTCAGAAGAGGCGGCCTTTCTGGGTATTTTGGTCTGATGTTGGCTGAATCTGAGGATGCACAATTTGCAAGGCAAAGGACTGGCTATACGTGAATGTATAGGGCATGCTCTCACCAAGCAATTTCCAGATATTTTAAGAAGCACGAAGAAGCATATGAAGTCAAACACAATACATTAGTGGAATAAGAGTCAAGTAATCTTGAGGCTAGAGAGATGACTTACCTAATGTCTAATGACCACCTGGATGTAGCTGAAGTTTCCCTGGTCCCACCTGGTTCCTGTGGCCCTGAAGTCCTGTAGCCGCTCAGACCCAAGTAAACACACAGAAGCTTATATTAATTAAAACTGCTCAGCCATCAGCTCAAGCTTATTACTGACTAGCTTTTATACTTAAACTCAGCCTGTTTTTGTTAATCTATATGTTGCCACATGTTACGTGGCTTTACCTGTGTGCCGTTACATGCTGCTCCATGGACGGTGGGCTGGCGTCTCCTGACTCAGCCTTCCCACAATTCTCCTTGTTTGCTTTTCCTGCCTCATTACTGGCCAATTAGCATTTTATTTATCAACCAGTCAGAGCAACACATTCACAGCATACAGAACATCCCAAAGCACCTGGAACTCCAGTTCTAGGAGATCCAACAGCATTTTCTGGATTCTACACATAAGTGCACAGGTACCCACACATGTACATAAAAATGTAATAACCGAGATATGTGATTTACATTCTGAACTTCAGCATATCATCTTATGACGTATAAATTGAAATACAACCAACAAAATTTTTTCTTTGCTACTCAAAACCAACTTACAATTTTGAAATTTTGGGTCATGTTTTTCCCTTCTGAAACACACACACACACACACACACACACACACACACACACACACACAACCTTCATATATATGTATGTTTATATAATGTGTTTATGATAATATTCAATGTGCTTTGAGACATTTCTATGATTTAGGAACTAATAAAAGAAAGTATTTGTTGTTTTTACTAGAAAACTGAAATAAGAATACATATTAGTGAGCCTTAAAAATAACCAGGAATGCCAATATTACTTGTCGATTTGACAGGGTCTGGAATGACCAAGGAGACAAACCACTGCACATGTCTGTGAGAGAGATTATAGGTTGGATTCATAAAGGTGGAAGACCCACCCTAACTATGGGTAGCATTGTTTCATAGCTTGGAGGCCAGGAGTGAATAAAAAGGAGAAGAAAGCTAAGCACCATTGCTTTCTGTCTCCTGACTGTGGATGCCCTGTGACTAACTGTCTCCAATTCTTGCTGCCATGTCTTACCTGCTGTGATGGACAGTACCCCAAGCTGTGAGTCAAAATGAATCTTCCTTTTCTTAAGTTGCCTTTTGTCAGGGATTTTGTCACATTAACAAGAAAAATATCGAACACAATATTAATAACCAAGCTCCATTTTCTCACTTAAGGCAATATGAGTTATGATTAAGAATGGGAGCTGAAGTTAGTTCAAACCTGAAATGCTTAAAAAAGAAATAATCATTGGTTGTTATGGGCACAATAATGTATTCACTATTTAATGCAATAAGTGTGTCCATTAATTAGCATTAAAGTCATCAATAAGATAGCACAACACAATGCCAAGTTGCCACATGTGTGTAGTTCATTTGTCTTTAAATATGTATGCGATTTATTGAAAACATATAGAGCATGTTGAGAAAGCTGTATAAAATGCCTTGGTATGGTTATGTCCCCATAAAATAAGAACATTGCATTTGGATTTAAAAAATGCTTATCCGTCATTAATAGGAATATTTGTTGAAAATAAGAAGATGGCGTAGAAAGGTCTAGTGTCCTGAGGGAAAGAAAGATAAAATACAACTTATAAGACATATTTAATTATATATTGCTTCAGAATTCTCTCATTTATCATATCCACGATGTCTGTCACATGATCCTCATAGAACACAGTATGATAATCGCAGGAGAGTTAAACATTTATCTTTAAGATGGAAGAAATGAATGTGAAGAGACCATGTGACTTACCTACTGTCACATGGCTGGGACGCATGAGGTTAATTCCTGTCCCCTCATGGCAGCACGGTGTCTATTTGCTTTTTTGCTTATTGAGACAAGGAATTCAGTGAATGCAGCTTAGTGGCCTGACACAAATACTTACTGGTTTTATTTAGTATAGGAAAAAATTTTAAAATGCAAGTTATAAAGCTTAGAAAAGATATCTCTAAACATTTCAGAACAGAAATGCACTCTAAAATGACTTCTCCTGTTTGGAGTCTTGAGTTGGCAACAAGTCAATCTTGAAATGTTATTCTTCTGATGAGAGTCTTGGATAACCATGCAATGGAGACGAGCAACAGCACAATCTACTTATGGTACTTTGTGGTGCTTAGAGATAAGAGTCACTACAACTCTCGAAGTATCTGAAGCTCTGACTGCCGTAAATGTGAAAGAACCCCACATAAGGCATTTCTAAGAGATTAACTTGATTTTCTAAGTGAGAAATGGAACCTCAGAGGCAATAAAATTATGATGTTTGTTGATGTTTATTCTTAATCCACATCAATAATTTAATCCTTATATGGGTTTAAGAATCAATGTTTTATTTTATTTTTAATATAAAAATCCATCTTTTGGGACAAACACAACCTTTACATGAATATTTTATCTCTTGAAATGCTATCAAGTAAGATATCTTTAGCATCTTTAAAAGACCTGAATTCTAGGTAAGTAGCACATTAACACTAGGTTTCTAGTTTGCTGAAGAAATGAAAACGGGAAGAAAAAGCAGAATGAGCCCAAGGGATCACAAGATACCTTTCGAGGATTTGCAAGAGTACCAGTTTTTCAAGGTCTAGGTTCATACATCACAGGAAAGCAAACCATGGACACTACTCATAGAAAATAGGCAAAGAAGAATAAGATAGATACTAACTATAGATGATATTGCAGAGTAGATTGTTGTAGTAAAATATCATACAAGAAAAATAAATTGAGATTAAAATCGGTGCTGTGGAAGTGCACTGAAGCATTGGAATTTAGCTACAATCTGAGTCCTGGCTTCATTCCTCATAGCTTCAGATAAAGTAGCTTATTTCTCTAAGTTCAAAAGTGGGTAGTATTTGCACTCTCCTGTGGGGTTTCATAAGAACTAAAGAGGTGATGCTTATACAGCATTTCACATTGCTCTCGGTACATAACTAATGCTCAGTGAAAATTACTTTTCATATTGTTAAGTATCAAAAAATACCTAGTATTAGCTGTTAAATAGTTTGCTATAAATTTCAGTTAGAATTGCAAATATTTTGACAACAGCACCAGAATAAAATATCTAAACACACAATTTGAAATTAATATTGGGAGTCTAACATTTCTGTATGTACTTCCCCTGGAGTTCAAATAACAACCATAATTTAGTGGACAAAATTGCCTTTCATAAAGTTTTTCTAATTCATTAAAACCATAATAAGGTAAGTTAATTTAGAAAGCTTTTTCCTACAGCACTTATAAGACTAAATGTAATTCAGAAAGTTGAGAAACAAGTTTTAAAAATTAATAATTTTAAAGTTTATTTTTCAATTAAATTCTATATGCATGTATTGAAAGCTTACAAATGACCATGGTTTAATTTTACCCATTAGACATTATTAAATCCATG
>CABHPR010118927.1:8772-26745 GCA_902168415.1 Peromyscus melanophrys
AGCAGCAGCAGCAGCAGCAGCAGCAGCAGCAGCAGCAGCAGCAGCAGCAAGAACAACCGATTTACCAAGAACCTATTATGTACAAACTCTGTCTGAGGATCTGGGGACTCATCAATGTGTAGAATGCTCTGCCTCATGGGGTTGGCCTTTTTATGGAGCATGAGTGTCAGAAGGCTTTGCTCCTAGTCTAGTTTCTATCACCCATTAGGAAGCAAGTGGGGACTTGGTCTCCCTGTGGTTACACACCTGCTACCTTAAGCATGTGGGTTCCCAGTCATGCCAGTGTTTAAGTGCTCAGGCGGGGGAGAATGCTGTGGGGGTGGGTGATTTCAGAGCTGGGCTGGACTGAGGGTGTGTGATGGTTAAGGACCCTTGTCCATACTTTGATGGTATGACCTGAACACAGGGACTGCCCGGTAGTCATCTCCTTTTTTCATTTGGAGGAACACAGTGCATTTGTAGGTTTTTGCTTAAAAATCATCGCAGGCAATTGGATGTTAACTTTTTAAAATTTATTTTTGCATCCTGTGCTCCTTTGAGAATATAGCTCTGTCCTCTCTCTCTAGAGGAAAATGGATGTATCCACAGCCAGGCTTTTGTGTAGCATTTTTGAGGAGAGGAAGGGCTAGTTCCTGGATTCTGAATGAAGCAATCCTCATGCTTTCCAGGAGTTACAATCATTAGTGACAGACAGTTCAATATACACATTTACTTCCACCCCCTTTTATCCATAAAAATTCATCAACTAGGATTAGAAAGAAAAATATGCTACTAAATGTTTTGAGATCTTTTTTAATGGATGCTCTTCCAATAGAAATTTATTGGTATGTAATTAATAAAGTATTACTGATTTCAAAATTATACTTGGCTAAACAATGGAATTTTCCTAAATAACTGGCAGGTAATAAAAAAAAATTCAGTCACTGACAGCTTGTCATGGTTGAATCTAAAACCTAGGGGCAAAATACATATATTCTATGTAGTTTCCATTTCTAGACCCTGAATTTCTAAATTCTTCCTTATAAAATTTTAAATTTCTTCTTTTTTTGAAAGGGGAGACCTCTAATTATTGATTTCTTTATTTTATAATCTCTTAACCAGTTTGATATTCACACTGCAGGTAATTAATAAAGTAGCCCCATTGATGGTCAATATGTACAATTAATGTAAGGGAATTTGAAGGACTGACTCTTAGAATGAGGTACACATCCAAGTTCTGAATGTCTTCTTCATGGAGGGTAGGTGAGGAACACTTATAGATTAAAGTTTAGGCTCTGCAACATGTTTAACAGCTTTTAAAAGTGGAATAGTTACTGTCTTTGTGGACTCTGTAATTATTCACATATTACATGACGAAAAACTAATGTTAGTGTATAGAAAACAAAGATGTGCTTCATGTGGGAGGCCAGCTCCCACATTTTGAAGAGTTCCTATGAGGATGAAAGAGGGATAAGAAACTTTTAGATAGAAAGATAGCAGAGAGGAGAAAGACAGAAGCACAGGATAGCTTTGGGAGGACCTGGATCAAAACCCAATGGTCCCTTGTGCCTCTTCAAAAGGGCTTTTTATAACAATGCCAAGGGGCGGGCCAAAAGACCTCCCCCTTACTAGGTCAAAGCATACTGCATAGCCAAGTGCTGACCCTTCCAAACACCTGGTAACCATGCCGGTGGTTAAATCACCCCCTTATGGAGCCCTGCTGGGTAAAGCAAGCTTGGATTTTTGGACCCTGAGTAAGTTCTCACAAGGAAACCTCTGTGGGTCTCTACAGCTTCAGTGTATTAGAACTACTGGAACTCCTCAGCCAATGGAAAAGAAGACAGCATGCACATTCGTCAAAACAATATCCTACTGGGAGAGAACCAGTCATGCCAGCTCTCCCTTGGGAGCTGCATGTTCAGTCACTGCATTAGATCCTCACGGTGGTATTGATGGGATCTTGGTGAATTTAGATTGGATGTGTGCGCTTATGTTGCAGGCCTGGTGGGGGGCCATGCTCCTCTACTGTGCCGTGCAGAACTTTCTGTGAAGTTACAACTTATGAATAAGTGACTTGAAATGGACTCTTCTACTTTACCTACATAGGGCATGTCACATTTTCCCACTGGAGCCAGCACTGTTGAGGACATCAGAGGCTCTGCTTTCCTGATTTCTCATTTAGGTTGATCTGGCCAAAGCTCATTTTCCACTCATTTAAACAAGATAGAGATCCTGCCATGGTGAAGGAATATCCTTAGGTGATTCATTCACTAAAAGTGGCCTTATTCAATGTTTGGTGTTAAATTTGAACCAAAACACATAGCATGTTGTGACGAGGGTCCTTACTTCAACATTTTGTTGGATTGGAAACAGAATCAACACATTAGTCATCTTAATTCATTTAAGTTGGCTTTCTTCAGAATTCCAGGATCCAAAATCAACACATTTGTTGACTACACAGAAACAGAGAGTCAGGATGTAGTTTAATACCCAGCTCTGTCATGAGAAGCCAGTAGAGTCAGGGGAACTTGAATGAACTGGGTGAAACAGCATAATAAGATTTTGATGCAAATAGAATACTTAAATTTTTTGTTTTCTATTTGTTTTAATGAAATTGTCTTTATATGTTTTTGCATTGAAATTTGTAAATTGTCCAAAATTAAACTTTCTACAGTTATTATCCCACACGAACTTGGCTGTTGTAATTCAAAACATTTTTTATTTTTAATCAGAGAAATTCTGTAAGTCGAGATCACCTTCATTCTGAGGTTTGTTCTTATTTTACTTCAAGTCAGTTTAGAACCAAATGTTAAAAAGTGCATTGTCTGTTCCTTAGGTCAACATACTGGCATGTGACTAAATCTAGCCTTGTCAGGCCTAGTCTAATAAAGTATTATTGGACATCAGGACACCTGCACATTTGCATATCATCTAAAGTTGCTTTTGCAGTTTACCACCAGATCTGGCCAACAAACCCAAGAACTTTACTGTCTGGTTCTCTATAGAAAACACTTGCCATCCTGGTGATGCATGACTGTAATCCCAGCATTGAGGGGGACTGAGGCAGGAGGATTACTGTGACAAGACTTTTCTGATAAGATGCTCTTCTGGTAAACTTTCAGCACTAAGAAAGTCCATGTTGGGGTTGGAGAGATGACTCAGTGGTTAGGAGCACTGGATGCCCTTCTAGAAGCCTTGCAAAGGTTTGATTCCCAGCACCTTCATAGTGATTTAGAATTGTCTGTAACTCCATTTCCAGTTGATCTCAGGATACCTGGATACCAGACACATACATGATGCATAGACATACATGTGGGCAAAACACCCCACAACTACTGCTACTACCACCACCACTAATAATAATGAATTGATTTTTTAAAAAGAAAGCACATCTCATCTAAAGAACTGCCATGCATCTTTTCCATTTAATAAGACAGACACCATAAAGCATTCTATTTCCTTTCTTTGTATTGGCTTGCCAGCATGTTCAGAACTCACATTCAAGTGCTCAGTGGAGTGACCACCTTAATTCGGATTCCTGACTGATAAGCTTTTGTAGCAGGAATCTTCAAAGTTCTTATTAATAAAATCAAACCTGAGGCCAGTTATTGGGGTGAAAACTGGAAGATCAGAGAAGCAGAACAAGCCATAGCTACCTCACCTTGCCAGTTCCTCAGCTGATCCTGTTTCCTCAGACTGGAAACCTCTGAGTCCTCATCCAGAATGGGTCTCAGCTGAACTGTAGCTCAAAAGCCTAAAAGCTTAACCAGCCAAATGCTTCTAGTTTCTGGTCCTCATGCCTTATATACCTTTCTGCTTTCTACCATCACTCCCTGGGATTAAAAGTGTGAGTCACCATGCTTGGCTGTATCCTTGAACACATGGATTTCTGTCTCTGGAATGCTAGGATTAAGGGTGTGTGCTACCACTGCCTATCTTCTATGTTTAATATAGTGGCTGTTCTGTCTCTGACCCCAGATAAGTTTATTAGCACACACAATATCTGGGGGAATACAATACCACCACAAGCTTTTCTTGACGAGGGTACACAATATCCCTTTTAAGAGTATCTACTTTTTGTACTATAACTTAGCAGCATTGCACTTGATCTTTCTTAGTCCGAGGAGTACTACCTTAGCTGCACAAAACCCTGCACACCGTGTTTGTACCCTTGTGACTTGGCAGATGTGTGCACATAGCCACAACGGCTCTCTCATCAAGACGGAATAGGTTTACGTCTCTATAAAACTCCCTTACTGTTCCCCCACCCACTGCCCCCAGGCAATCACTTGTATGTGGTTTTTCTTACACAATGGGCTTGTTTATTTATCATTTTGAGACAGGGTCTCCCTCTGGCTCTGGCAGACATGCAACTCACTATGTAGATGAGACTGTGTTTGAACTTGTGGAGATCCTCCTGCTTCTGCCTCTCAAGCCTTTGTACCAGCTTCTGTGTTTGCTTGTTTGAGACAGGGTCTCCTGTAGCTCAGGCTGGTGTAAAACTCCCTGGGTAGAAGATGACCTTTAACTCCTGATCCTCCTTGCTTACATCTCCCAAATGCTGGAATTACAGGCCTATACCAGCACCTCTGGCTATTATGTAGTGTTTTAAATACTTCTTCTTAAAAGTCGTCATCGTCGGGGATATGCCTGACTAATGGCTGCACAGCATAGCTAGTCCACAAACAAGAGATTTGTTTCTTTTGTGTAGACTTGCGAACTGATTTTTATTTATCTATTTAAAAATTTTCTTTAATAAATATTTTAATTCATTTTACATACCAACCACAGATCCCCCTCTCTTCCCTCCTCCCGCCTCCCCTCCCAGCCTTCCTTCCCGTACCCACCTCCTCATTCCCTCCTCCAAAAAGGTAAGGCCTCCCATGGGGAGTCAGCAGAGCCTAGTACATTCAGCTGAGGCAGGTCCAAGCCCCTCACCCTGCATCAAGGCTGTGCAAGGTGTCCCACCATAGGTAGTGGGCTCCAAAAAACCATGCTCATGCACCGGGGATGGATCCTGATCCTACTGCCAGGAGGCCCCTTAAGCAGATCAAGCTACACAACTATCTCACTTATGCAGAGGGCCTAGTCCAGTCCCATGGAGGCTCCATAGCTGTTGGTCTAAAGTTCATGAGTTCCCACTATCTTGGTTTAGTTGTCTCTGTAGGTTTCTCCATCGTGATCTTGATGCCCCTTGATCATAAATCCCTCATCTCTCTCTTCGACTGGACTCCTAGAGCGTGGCCTGGTACTTGGCTGTGGATCTCTGCATCTGCTTCCATCAGTTACTGGATGAAGGCTCTATGATGACAGGTTATTCACTGATATGATTACTGGGGTAAGCTAGTTCAGTCACCCTCTCCACTATTGCTAGTAGTCTAAGCTGGGATCATCCTTGTGGATTCCTGGGAACTTCCCTAGCACCTGATTTCTTCCTATCCCCATGATGTCCCCCTCTATCATGGTATTTCTTTCATTGCTCTCCTACTCCGTCCCTGTTCCAGCTCGATCATCCTGTTCCTTTATGTTCCCATCCCCGATCCCCTACCCTCTATTGCCCCCCCTCACCCTCAGTTTACTCATGGAGATCTCATCTATTTTCCCTTCCCAGAGTGATCCATGTGTCCTTTTTAGGGTCCTCTGTTACCTAGCTTCTCTGGACCTGTGGGTTGTAGTCTGGTAATCCTTTGCTTTACATCTAGTATCCACTTATGAGTGAGTACATACCGTGTTTGTCCTTCTGAGTCTGGGTTACCTCTCTCAGGATGATATTTTCTAGTTCCATCCATTTGTTTGCAAATTTCATGATGTCATTGTTTTGTACTATATTGTGTATATGTACCACATTTTCTTTATCCATTCTTTGGTTGAGGGACATCTAGGTTGTTTCCAGGTTCTGGTTGTTACGAATAATGCTGCTGTGAACATAGTTGAGCAAGTGTCCTTGTGGTAAGATTGAGCATTCCTTGGGTATATGCCCAAGAGTGGTATGGCTGGGTCTCAAGGTAGATTGATTCCCAATTTTCTGAGAAACCACCATACTGATTTCCAAAGTGGCTGTACAAGTTTGCACTCCCACCAACAGTGGAGGAGTGTTCCCTTTGCTCCACATCCTTTCCACCATAAGTTGTCATCAGTATTTTTGATCATAGCCATTCTGACAGGTGTAAGTTTTATCTCAGAGTCATTTTGATTTGCATTTCCCTGATGACTAAGAATGTTGAGCAATTCCTTCAATGTCTTTCAGCCATTTGGAATTCTTCTGTTGAGAATTCTCTGTTTAGCTCTATAGCCCATTTTTTAATTGGATTATTTGGTGTTTTAATGTCTAGTTTTTTGAGTTCTTTATATATTTTGGAGATCAGCCCTCTGTCAGATGTGGGGTTGGTGAAGATCTTTTCCCATTCTGTAGGCTGTCGTTTTGTCTTATTTACCATGTCCTTTGTCTCATAGAAGCTTCTCAGTTTCAAGAGGTCCCATTTATTAATTGTTGCTCTCAGTGTCTGGGCTGCAGGTGTTATATTTAGGAAGTGGTCTCCTGTGCCAATTCGAGAACCATTTTTTAAAAATTCTCATGGGAGAATGTGAGGCATAGCTTACATGGAGAACCTTTTGTGAATGCTGAATTATTGGTGAAACCTAACACGCTGACCTGCTGCTATTGAAGGCGTCTGTTGGATCCTCACTTGACTTTTCTAACAACCCCTTAAGGGTATAGTTTCTTAATATTCCCATTTTGCAGATGAGGAAACTGGGGCTCATGGAAGCCAAGTGTATCAGTTTGCTAGCACTGGTTGAACAAGGTTCTGTCAGCTGGGTGGAAATTTACTGCCTGATGGTTCGGGATGCCAGAGATTCAGAATCAAGTGTGGGCTGGCTGGGTTCCCACAGGGGACCTCTGCTTACATTTACATGCTGTTTGCCCTGGGTTCTGGGTCCAAACTCCAGCTTTTTAGAAGGAAACTGTTCAGAATGGAGCAGGGCCTCTGCCCATGACCTCACTTGAACTTGACTGCCTTTTTTTTTTTGGCATGTTTTTACCTTATTAAGGTAAGGTGCACCTTGAGGGGACAGGGTAATTTAAAGTCTTCAATATAGGAATCTTTTCAGGGAGAGTGTCACTGTTCAACCCATAACACCTTCCCTAGAAAGTGGTGGGGACATGATTCTAAGTCAGGTGTCTCTGACTCAAAGAGGAACTCCTATGTGGACCCACAGAATCTTGTTTTGTGAATTAGGCATGGTGTTATGTGCAGTCCCAGCATGTGGGAGGTGGAGGAAGGAGGATATGAACTTCAAGGACAGCCTGCAATACACAAATCTTGCCAAAAACAAGCAAACAAAGAGACAAACAAACAATCAAAAACCAAATCTAAGCTAACAAACAGAACAAGAGACAAGAGAAGAGTGCACAAGTCACTACTGCATTTGGTTTTCTATGGTGCTAGGAAGCAGGTGTGTGCACACCTGTGTCTTCTTGCTGTGAGACTGAGAAAGCCCACATTCAGAGACAACTCTGAGCAGTTTTGTCAGTGAGGAGGCTATAAGGGGTCTTGAGTTCATCATCTCTCTTTCATCTTGTTAGTGTTTAACCTTGGCTTTCCCGAGCCTCTGTTTCTCTATTATACCACTGGGATAGTACTATAGACTCATGGCAGTGAGGACTGAGGGTTCTGTGATGCAAAAGTCACTTGTCAGTAGGATGCCCAGACAAAGTATGCTGTCAGAGAAGAGAGAAGATGACTTTGTGCTTCCACAAGATCAGGGCTATGAAGATTTGAATATGAGTTAGCTGCCATAAGCTCTTGTGTTGAATACTTGGTCCTGAGCCAGTGGAAGTGTTTGGGGGAGTAAGTAAGCTATAGGAGTCTATCTTAGGGAAGTAGTTCACTGTGAGGTGTGTCCTTTGGGGACTGGATCTTTTTCCTGGGATCTTATCTCCACCTTCATGTCTTCCCTGAGCTGGGTAGTTTTGACACGTGTACCACTGCCATGGTATTCTAGCCAAGTCTGTGGGTCCCAGGATCTATAGAGTAAGCCTTCTGCAGCCAGGAGCCAGAATAAATGTTTTCTCCCTTGAGTTATTTTTGTTAGGCATTTTATCACTGGTGAGAGAGTTACCATTTCAAGAGGCTCTCCATCTTGAGAGGACATTAGAGTTCCCTGGAAAGCTTTTTATAACACTAATCATTGGACTCTATCTCCAGAGCCTCTGGTTCAGTGGTTTTGGTCCAGGCACAGGAATCTGCATTTCTAACCACTTCCTGGTGATGTTGCTATTGGTGCAGGTCCCACACTCTGAGTAGGAAGCAAAAGGCCCCTGGTTTCATTCATAGGTTGTCCTTCAGTATTCTGAGAGTCTGAGAAACTCTAAGAAGTAAGGTCTCAGATGAGAGTCCTCTTGGGCTCTCCTCAGTTACTCCTTATTTAGGGACGCTGGGTACTTTGATGTTAGTTCCATGGTAGTTGAGGTCAGGGGCTTAGAGGACACGTTCGCCCTTTGGCATAGAGAAGACCTTGCCAGAAGCTCCAGGTCTTAGTTTGCTGGAGCTGCCGTAGCAAAGTACCACAGGCTGGGTGGCTTCAGTTACAGAGGTTTACTCTTGACAGTCTGGAGGTTGGAAGTTCCAGATCAAGGTGCAGTCAGGGTTGGTTGTTCCAGGGCCTCTCACCTTGGCTTGCAGACAACAACCTGTCTGTATCTTCATAAAATCTTCCTCCTGTGTACCCTGATGCTTATGCTATGCTCTCTTTGGATAAGAACACAAGCCCTATCAAATTAAGACTCTACCCTTCTGATTTCAATCACCCTTAGTTACCTCTTTGAAAGTCCCTGTCTCCAGTTTCAATCACACCGAGGTTATGGCTCCAAGGTGTGAATTGTGGAGATGTGATGCCTGTCAGCTTGACTGGATTGAGAAACACCTAGGAGATGAGTTGAGTAGGCCTTTGGGTTTGTAAGAGAGGCTGCTGGCTGAGACAGATCACGACGGTGCTGATTTCGTAAGTGGCTTCATTGATGGATTTGTATTATGATGGTTCGGGAATGTAGTAAAAAACAGAAGGTGGGACTCTGCTAAAGAAGTGCCTTGTCCCTTTCTCTATTCTGTGTTTTTTAATTTTCCCTCTGTTTCTTGTCTACCATGATGGACTGCAACCTCTGTGGTCACAGTAGTGAGAAAACTGACCATGGAATAAGACTCTTGATGTGTTCTCCAATTAAGAAATTCTTTGCTTTCAGGGAGAGGCATGGTGGTGCCTGCCTGTAATCCTGGCATTTGGGAGGCTGAGGCAGGAGGGTCAGGAGTTTAAGGCTGGCCTGGGCTACATAAAACTCTGTCTCAAAGTTAAAAAAAAAGGAATGCTTATGTGGTTATTACATTTCCCTTTCCATATCTGTTTTAGCATGCCAAAGAAAATCAAGTATACTTCACTGTAATGGAGACTCTAACATGTGTGCTTGCAGGGCAGTCTGTGTGTCTGAGCTAAATAAGAAAGAGTGCTAGTTGAGCCTTCTTCCCGCAAGCTGTTTAACTGATGATGGAAAATCTCCACCAGAATCTTTGGGAGCAACCTTCCATTTGCCTCTGCTCCAGCTGCTGGGAGCCAGCATACCTCCTGGCAAACAGTTTGAACCAAGTTCCCTGCAAACAGGGATTTTATGTCAGGGCTCTAATGCCTCCACCAGCCCAGAGCACACTCTTTCTCCTTTCCAAATAGAAGTTGAGCCTAATCTCCAATCATTCACGTTACTGGTGTTGGAAACTTCTACCCAGACTTCTTGGATCAGAGGCGGTAGCTGGATGAGGGGAGCCAAGCAAAAGTGTACAGCTGGCTGAACCTCAAGAATCGGGCAAAATCAGCCCAGCTAGAAGGTGCTTTGTGCATCCCTGAAGTTCATGTCAAGCAGGTGCCTGATCACAGCTAGTGTAGATTGCAAGGCTCCGGAGGAGTATGGAGTTTTAAAGCTGATGTGTTTCACTAGCATCTGCTTAGGGTGGCCTAAAACAAGATGTTGTCCAACTTAACACTGCTTTTCTTCTTCCCCTCCCAAGTCAGTATGGTTCTTGTGCAGTCAGATCTCAGTGAGCTTTAAAAGTGATGGATACTTTCTTTGAGTAGTTGCTTGCTCTGCTGGGACCCAGGCACTGTAATTACCAGGTGTGTTGTATCAAAAAAAAAAAAAAAAAGATGTGCTGGGAGCTGGGGAGATGCTCAGTTGGTAGAGTGCTTGTTGCACAGGCATGAAGACCTGGATTCATCCCCAGCACCCATGGAAAAATCTGGGTATTCTGGTGCATGTCTGTAAACTTAGCATTGGGGAGACAGAGATTCCTTTGTGTCAGCCAGCCTCCCACTGGATTCAGGAAGAGACCCTGTTCCAGAAAATAATTGTGGGGCATTATTGAGGAAGATACTTGACATCAACCCCTGGCCTCTGTGTGTTTGTGTACACACACACACACACACACACACACACACACACAGACACACACACACATACAGATACACACACACAGACACACATACACACACACATACAGACACACACACACACACACACACACACACACACACACACACACACGGTTTGCTAGAACTAGTAATGATCATGTGCTTTCCTTTGTGCATCACTACCTGTGGAAGAAATGATGGAGACCTTTGTCCCGTTCTGAAAGCTAGAGTTACAACTGCCTTCCACTCCACATTATTATGAGTGTGATTATTGCAAGAAAATGGGGGTGGGGTGGGGGACAGAAAGGTAGGGCTTTGTTTTTTAAATGTTTCAAGTTGAATTGTGATAGTGTCAACATTTATGTTTCATAACAACAGAACAAAATAGTAATGAACACCCAGCCAAGACATTAGTCTTTACAAACTTCAGAAGTATGCTAAAGATATCTTCCAGGACAGTAATCTGGTCATGTCGATTATTAGAGATACTTTGGAAAACTGACTCCAAGAAAAGGGTGATCTTTTAATTAGGTCTTTTGGCGTCACACTTTTTGGGCAAGGTCATAGTGGGTCAAGAACACGGAGTAACTCTGGCTGTGTGTCTATCCCAGAAGACTGACTTAATCCTTACTTTGGAGAAAAGATTAGGAGTGTTGGAGAATGAAAAGTCAGTTTAGGCTGGGCTTGATTGGGCACACCTTTAATCCCAGCACTCAGGAGGCAGAGGCAGGGCATTGGCTGTGAGATGGAGGCCAGCCGGGTCTATATAGTAAGTTCCAGGCCACGCTGGGCTACACACTGAGACTCTGTTGCAAAAGAGAAAGGAACGTGAACATGGAACTTTAAAGGTGAGCTCCAAAAAAGTGCCGAGTCATCACAACATTGTAGGGAGCATTTTAGGAGCAGAAAGAACCTAATCTTCTCAAGAGTATAAGTAATGTACTAAGGTTGCTGAAATTTTTTTAAAAAATATTTGAATTAGAAGAGTGATTCATTGTCCAAACTGATGGACAGGACAGTAGAGCGGCTTTTTGATGCTGAGAGCTCCCAATGTAGTCAGAGTCACTCTCCTCCTCCTTTGTCCCATACCGCATCCTCCTCTTTTCCTCTTTCTGCTTCCTCTCTTCCTGCTTTCCCTCCTCCCCCTCCTTATTGGTTGAGCAGTCCTGTCCTGACCATTTCTTTATGGACAGGTATGGGAATGCATGCTGGGAGAGAGGCTGATCACAGGCCCACTGGGCGTTAAGAAAGTTCTAAATGACACATCTACCTCCACTCCCTTTCCCAAGGTGCAGAGACCATTGTGGAAAGAAAGAAAGAGCTGGAGGAGGGTGCCATGAAAGGCCTGGCCATGGCCTGGTTATTGTGGTCTCATATGAATTCACAGAAGCTGTGCATACCTGCATAAGAGCAAGCCAGCCGAAAATCCTGACATGGAAAAGTTGATCTCCAGGCCCCACCCCTTCCCGAGGAGCGATGGGCAGTTTATAGTTTGGAGGGTAGGGAGAATCAGTCTTTCTTGAGGACATGGCCACTGGTAGGATTCTCATGCTCCAGTGCATGGCCCCAAACTGTGCACATCTGAGAAGCACCAGCTAGACTTAGTACATTATAAAAAATAAAATGAAGTAATAAAATGTCCAAAGCACCGTCTTTGCATGAGCACTTGTGGCTGACTTCTGCTCTAAATCTTTGGAATGGTCTCAGACAGCTCAGAAAAAGCAGTGAGGCCTGGGCAGTAAGAGCAGCCCTCCCACAGCTGCACAAACGGTACAGGCTCAGGAGTACAGTCCAGCCGCCTTGTAGACTCTACTGAGTTCTCTTCTGCTCTTGAAGTATATGGAAGTAAATCCGTCAAAGTACAAAAGGCCAAGCTTCAAGGGCAAGTCTTTCTACTTTGGCATACCAGAAGCACTTTGCTGAGGGTCTAGAAGCACAAGAGTTGAGTGTGTATCGGAGTGAGTGTGTGTGTGTGTGTGTGTGTGTGTGTGTGTGTGTGTGTGTGTGTGTGTTTTGTGTGTGTGCTTGAATGTGTGTGGGTATTAAAATAGAAGCTTGAGCTGAAAAGAACATAAACTCCCATGTACTGTGTGTGAGCTCTTGGATCCATGGTGTCCCCACTTATCTTAATGCCAGTGAGCCAAAGAAAGCTGTCTTGCCAAGCCACAGTGTTCTCAGCATCTAAAAGGTGGGTTTTAAAACGTTTTTCATCAGGAGGCCCTTGTCCTCTTTAATTTTTGTCCTGTTTCTAATTAATTGTCCTGGAGCATGTTTATTAGAGTGCCATGTGCACTTTGCTTAAAGAGCAATGAACAAGAAGCCATTTTGGAGTTACTGTTATTTTTTGGAGCATAGGTGGGCAGTGGCCACATGAACTTGATTCAATCAGGATATTCCTTTTAACGTTTGGATTTGAAAGTCTTTAAGAATTAAAGGGGGAAGATGTGAGCTCATCCTGGGACTGCAGTGTTGAGATGCCTATTAGGTTGGAAGAGGAGGGGGGCTAAATTCAGTCTGAGAAGCTGTTACCATTCTTGGAAGAATGTGCAGAGGGCCGTTATTCCTGTAGACTAGTTATCCCTCATAGGTCTCACAAGAGAAGGGTCTCGGAAGTCAGTTGTGAAATGGTGTTAATTCCATGCTCCATGATGAAATGTGGAAGAGTAGAAAACTTGACAGAACTGGGAGATGGGTTCCTTGAAGCAGGTCTGTCAGTGTAATAGGGGAACCGAAGAGGTCACCGGTCTTGGCTTTCCCCCGTTGACACAAAAGTGAAAATGGCTTGAAAACATTACTGACATTGAAGCATGAACTGTGGGAACCACTTTTCTTTGAGAAGGACAACTGCTTAAGTTATTGTCTAAGTTGTCCAAGTGCTAAGCACTTACGCATGTAGTGGTGGGCCAGAGCTCAAGATATCCACAGAGGGGGTGCATCAAGTTCTATTACCATATGAACAGACAGCAGAGGTTCTCTGTGGTGAGAGGGTGGTGCAGTGTTCTGCAGGGGTTCCTCCTTCCCCCATGAATTCCTGTTAAAGCTTCTGCCAGTTACCCTGCAGTGGTGTATCTTGACTGTCAACTTTGTTGACTTGAGAAAGGAGGGTTCACCTCTGACTGTGTCTGTGAGAGTGTTTCCCAAAAGAACCTCCCAAGTGGGAAGATCTGCCCTGAATGTGGGCAGCACCACCCCATACACTGAGGATCTGGATGGAAAAAGTAGGAAGGCAGGGAGCCCACTACCAGTGGTGTTCTCTTTCTGTTTTCTGGCTGCAAGGATGTGAGCTGCCTTGTTCCTCTGTGAACTCCCCACCTTGATGGACTGAAACCTCAAACTATGAGCTGACATAAATTCTTCCTTGATTCACTTTCTCACGTGCTTTCTCCAGTGATGACAAATAACTTGACTCATAGAGACCCTAAAGGAAGGGGAACTCTGTCTTCTACATTTGCAGTATGCCTCTGAAACATCTGGTTTCATTCTATACATGCAGTAAATCTCCAACTCTTCAGACACCAGCTGGGTATGTTACAATTCATGTACTAATGACCCAGAGTTAGCACAGGCCCCACAGGTGAAGGACTGGTACCATAAACTGCCCTTGCTCCAGATGCCCAAGTCTTGTATTGTTATCTCTACTTGTGACCAACTGGCAACAAATGAGGGATCCTCACACACAACCTCTTCCTTGAGTTTGAGGGTTTGATATAGTGGCTCACAGAGCTCAGTGGAACATCTTCTTACATCTACCACTTTGTTAGGAAGGATATTAAAAGTGTGTGGATGAGCAGCCAAGGGAAGGTGTCTTTAGGTGGATTATGATGAGTGGGCACAGAACTCCTGTCCCCTTCTAGATATGCTTCTCCCTCTGTCTCTGTGTATTTACAGACTCAGAAGCTACCTGTGCTTTTTATGGAGGCTTCAATATGCAGACATGGTTGGGTATATTATTGGCCAGTTTTGGTGTCAGTCTCCAGCCTCTCCTCTTTCCTGGAGATGTGAGGTATAAGAGCTTGGGAAATTGGAGATTTTGAAAATTCCAACCTTCTAGTCACATTCTCTGGCAAGTAGCCCCCAACTTCCAAGACTCACTTCATCAGTATAAACCCAGATATTGTCAACAACTGTCATTGGATCTAAGCACCACTGAGAGAGACCCCTCTAGCCTCAATCACTCAGGGAATTTCCAAGCTTTTGAATAGAGACCGTTGTCCTGGTTTGCCTTCCATTGCTATGATAAACACCATGCTCAGAAGCAACTTAAGGAGGAAAAGGTTATTTTGGTTTACAGGTTACCATCCATCATTAAAGGAAGCCAAGGCAGGAACTCAAGGAAGGAAGCTGGAGGGAGGAACCAAAGCAGAGAACACAGAGGCACACTACTTATTAGCTTGCTTCCTTTGGCTTACTGACAACTACTTTTCTTATACAGCTCAGGCTAACCTGCCTAGGCATGGTGCTGTCCACGGTGGGCTGGGCCCTCTGTCAGCTCTGATCAGTTATCAGTGAAGACATGCTCACAGGCCAGTCTGATGGAGACAGTTCTTCAAATGAGGTTCCCAGTTCCCGGGTGTGTCAAGTTGACAGTCAAGATCAGCCTTCACAGCTACACAAATCTTCCTTTGTATATCACAGTGCCACTTACTGCTAGTGACAAGGCGCTATTGGTAGGTCAGGGTCCAGAGGGGGTATATGTCTCCTCTGAACTTGGGCACTTGTCTGTCAGGACTCCTGGACTGTGTAAGTCCTATCACCTCTGTGTTCATTGCTTTCCTCTTGTATGAAAGGATGACAGCACTTCTAGGATTTCCTTGAAGAGTGTCTTAGAATCCCTGGATTGTAGAAAGCACTTGGCATGGTGCTCAGCAGCTAGTAATCGTCCCGGCTCCTCCTTCTTACAGGGATGTTTCCAGTCTTTTCTCCAAGTCAGACTGCTTAAAACATACTTGGAGTTTGAATTGGTTCCTCCTGTTCTTATCTGCCCTGATTGCTCTGTATTAAAATTCATAAAGACCCATAAATTATCAATTAGATGTCATTCAGTTGGTTATTTTTAGTTTCTTACTATAACAGGAGTACATGCATGTGTTAAAAATTGAAACAGCATGCATTGTAGCATGTGCAGTAAATCCTCCTTGCTCCCAAACAATTGCTCGCTCTCTCAGAGTAATCAGTGTCAGAGCTGTTTACCCACACACCTTCTTCATTTGTGTTGTATTTTGCAAGCCACTCTATGCTTTAACTTTTTGTGTGTGATGCTGAGTGTTGAACTCAAAGCTTTGTGTATTTTAGACAAGTGTTCTACTACTGAGCTGTATTCCTAGCCTATCCCAACTTCATCCCTGCCCACCTCCCGCTGGAATATTGAGGATTGAAAGTAGAAGTTTATGCGTGCCAGGCAAGTGCTCTACTACTACTGGGCTACCCTTGCTGTCCTGCTTAGTTTTTTTTTTTTTTTTTTTAAGATTTATTTATTTATTATGTATACAGTGTTCTGCTTGCATGTGTGTCTGCAAGCCAGAAGAGGGCACCAGATCTCATTGCGGATGGTTGTGAGCTACCATGTGGTTGCTGGGAATTGAACTCAGGACCTCTGGAAGAGCAGTCAGTGTTCTTAACCTCTGAGCCATCTCTCCAGCCTCGGTTTTTTTTTATTTTTTTTATTTTTTTATTTTTATTTATTTATTTATTTTTAACAGGGTTTCTTTGTGTAGCTTTGGAGCCTATCCTAGAACTCACTCTGTAGACCAGGCTGGTCTCAAACTCACAGAGATCTGCCTGCTTCTGCCTCCCGAGTGCTGGGATTAAAGGCATATGCCACCACTGCCCAGCTTCCTGCTTAGTTTTAAAATGTCAACTCAGCACAATCTAGGGTCTCCTGGAAAGAGAGAAGCTCAGCTAAAGAATTGCCTTGATCAGACTAGCCCATGGCCATGTCTGTGAGAAATTGTTTTGATTAACGATTGATGTGAGAAAGCCCAACCCAATGTGGGTACCATCTCTAGGCAGGTGGCTCTGGGCTGTATAAGAAAGGAAGCTGAGGAAGCCCCAGAATGAGCCAACAGGCAGTATTCCTCCATACTCTGTTTGTGTGTGGTATATACTCATGTGTATTTTATGTGGGTGTGCTTGCCTGTGTGCATGCACAGAAGCACATGGAGGGTGTTAGGTGTATCACCATCACCCTCTATCATATCCCTCTGAGGCAGGGGTCTCTTTCTCAACCTGAAGCTGGAGCTAAGCCCTAGAGACCACCCCCATCTCTATCTTTGATAGCACTGGAGTTAGAAGCTAGAGTCGTGTTCACCCAGCTTTTTGCTGGAACCTGAACTCAGGTCCTCATGCCTGCACAGCAAGTGCTCTTACCCACTGAGCTATCTCTACAACCCCACTCCACTCTTTTTAAGTGCAGCACATATATTTTAATCTCTGCATGCTAGTTGGTTGATTCAGCCTAACTGATAGACAATTAGGTGGATGATGGTTTTTCTGCCTCTTAGAAACAATGTGGCATCAAATGTTCTTTCTCCCAGTGTTATGCATGTGTGCAAGTCTGTGTGCTAGGCTAAGTCTCCAGTTGTGGAATAGCGGGGACACACAGCATGCCCGTTTATCACTTGATATGTCCAGTTGCCCTCAGAGGTGTCTAGCCAGTTTATGTCCCCTCTCCACTTAATACACGGGGTTGTCTGGTTCCTCCACGTCCTGACAACTCAGGTGCTGTTCAACATATTTGCAATTACAGATTGTATCTTCATTGGACCTGTCTAGGACTGTGCTAATTGTGATCTCTGGGTACCTTTCTCACCGTAGTTTCTAACTAGGGTTGTCACTAGCAGGTCAGATGAGAACTTATTCACCCAGTGCAGTGAGTGGCAGCACTCGTAGCCAGCCTGAGGTCAGTTTTGCCTCTTGAGAGATCTCACACAGTCACTTGCAATTTATTATCTAACACTGCAAAACATTCCAGTGCAGTATTTTCCAAATCATTGAGATACAGCTTGGGGATGTTGAAAAAAGATTCCCAGTGAACCAACCCATTTCCTACCCCCATGTTCTCATCTCTTAAACCGGTATCTTTCTTTTGGTGAATTACGTTGTGAAGGGTGTTGAGAAAGCATTGCACATTGTAAGGCACCTCTCATTTGACTGTATTTGAGGCCTCATTTCCAAAGCAGGGATGGGTTGGACTTATTTTCTCTGGAGAGGTTGCATGTTTTGTAATTTCTTAAGAGTTGACGGCTGTGTGTTCTGTTTGGTGAGAGTGATATGTGACTGGAACTCAGAGGTATGTAATTAAAATGGTGTGGATGGTAAGTGTGATCATGCAAGGAGTTATGCAGGTTATTAGGGAGTTACAGAATCAGCAATCAGCAAAGTTGGTTGTCCCTGCCTCTTGGCATTGGCTTCATCACTAGGATGACTGTGTATCCCAGAATTCCCTTTGCAGCCTCAGAAAAAGTGGGTTTCAGTGTCTTAGTCAATGTCATGTCATTTTAATTTCATTTACAATAGTCAGATGTGTTTGGAAAGTGTGGT
>CABHPR010118928.1:0-23302 GCA_902168415.1 Peromyscus melanophrys
ACACACACACACACACACACACACACACACACACACACACACACACTTGCAACAGAAGGGCGGTGTTTTATCCTTTGATATTAAAACACCTACAGAAGGAAGAAGGGGGAAGTTTGGTCATGAGAGGTCAGTCATGGAGAGATAGCTCAACTGGGAACTCCAGCTGACTGCCACAACTTCCCTAGTTGGTGTCTGCTGGATGCTTATGAGCCGAGATTTGAGGTTTCTTTCTGCTTGTATTTAATGTTGTTTTATATGGATTCAATCTGCTCTGCTCAGGACTTTGTCACAAACTCCAACTGAGTGCCTCAACAGTAAATCCCCAGTAAATCTGCACCGGATGCTTGGTTTGGTTTGGTTTTTCGAGACAGGGTTTCTCTGTGTAGCCCTGGCTGTCCTGGAACTCGCTCTGTAGACCAGGCTGGCCTCCAACTCAGAGATCCACCTGCCTCTGCCTCCTGAGTGCCAGGATCAAACCTCCTGGTGTGTGCTGGATGTTTTGAGCACTCAATTTGATGATGTTTTGTAATCTGTCTATCTCTCTGCTACTTGCTATTTATTCTTTTACATGGCTTGTTGTATACGTAATAAACTCACCCATTCAAAACAGAGAGTATGGTTACGATAGATCATGATCCCAATTGTACAGAATGTAATCAGCATAGTCAGCAGGATGTCATTTCTGTTTTTAAGGAGTGACTGCTATAAAAAGAGCAAGGGGACCAGAGCTGAAGAGGATGCTGGTGCTCCCAGAGCACTTAACCCTACATGCATCTTGCTAGAAGCAGAGGAATAAACATCATCCATGTCTAAAACTGCAATCACACTGTTAAAGGATAAAGAGTCCTCTGTAGCCTCTCTCTCCCTGCCTTCCTTTGCTTACAAAGAAAGTTCATTACTCAAGACATTAGTAGGCCCCCAGACCTTAACACAACTGATTCCCGTTGGAAGTACCATTCAGGCAGGAAAACTCAACATGTAGACAGCACCACCCGCTAAAACTAAAACAAAGACATGGTCCATCTTGTTTCTGTCAGTGTGCCTCCCTGTATTGACCACTGGGCGTTCTCTGGTGTCAGACCCTCCTCTCACCTAGTTTAAGACCTGTGCCTTCTCCTGTTGGGAACCTGAATCCTTTCGGCTCTGCCAGGTTCCCCAGAGAAACAAAAAACAAAACAAAAACAAGCAAATAAAACCCCTCCACCTGTCCCACTCCAGGAGCAGAAGCACTTACTCCTGCTGGCTGTCAGGGCTGGTCCCCTGTGGAGGTGAAGAAGGGCCAGGCTGCTCATGGAGTGGGGACTGCGTCTAAGAGGATGCACACAGAGATGAGGAAGTAGTTCCCCCAGGTGAGCGTTCCCTCTGCTCCTTGCCTACTCTGAGCAGCCCTGGGGAAGGGGAAGTTCCCCTGGGCCGAGCCCGAAGGAGAAGAGAAAATTTCACTCCTTTCTCTTTCATAATTTATGTCACTTTTAAGCCAATGATCCGTATAATTGGAAAATTCAAAGCCCACCAGTCTCTAAAAAAAAAAAAAAAAACTATAAAGTAACAAAACTGCCATTGGCTGGGCAGAGAGATCGCTGCCAGGCAAAGCCACACTGACCAAGGAGATTCTAAACAGTTTTCACTAGGTACTCCCTGCCCCTCTACCCTCTCCTCAGAACTGTGTTCAATATGAAGACAGGGTTATGGTTCAGTCCCCACTGCCCCCAGGCCTGGACCTGAGAACTAAGAAAAACAGATACAGGGAAGGTATTAGCTAATGTGACTACAGACCAGCAACCCGCAATATTCATTTTGACCTTTGCTCACTGACGCCCACTTTAAATATCTGAGTGTACTGGAGAAGGGAAAGATACCGGCGTTTATCTTTTGAGATGGGAATACAGTTTATAATTCTATGTATGCCCTACAGCTGGGCCCCGTGGTAGCTGGAAACAAGGGATTTTTCTACTGCAAAAATTGGGGTAGAAAATTAAGGCTTCCTGGAAAGTTCCTTAAAAAAAAGATTCTGACCTTTGAAAAACAGGAAAAATGTGGGGAATCAAACTCTACGTCACAGAGAGGACCCTGGGGATAGAATTAACCAATCCTAGCCAAAACTCAGCCAGGACTGCTAATTATGCTTAGACACCCAGTCCCCATAATACATAGCATAGGAACTAACCAGACTGTCAGCCCATTGACAAACTCACTGTCAGCCCAAATGAACATTAGAGGACTTACAAGGGACTGGAATTGTCTAATGTCCAAACCTTTAACCTAGGCACCGCCCCTTATTCTGTCTTACGGATTGCTTCATATGGATAACAACAATATTACTGAGCCCCTGAGACCACTTGGTCTCTGACTCATTTGACTAAATGTGCCTCTTCTAATGCTTTCCAAACTAAGTAGACAGGCTGATCAGGGCCTAGAGGCATTAAAACAACAGTTAGATTCCCTTGCAGGAGTGATCCTACAAATTTGGAGAGGCTAAGACTTACTTCTCATGAGATAAAAAAAAACTCTGTATGGCTTTGCAAAAACAAACCCCCCCCCCAAAAAAAACCCTATTGTTTCTATGCTAGTTGATCAAGAATAATTTAAAAAAATCTTGCCATGATAAAAAAAAAAAACAAAAAAAACAAAAAAAACCAAAACCTTGTCTGGGCAGTGGTGGTGAATGCCTTTAATCCCAGCACTTGGGAGGCAGAGGCTGGCAGATTTCTGAGAGTTTGAGGTCAGTCTGGTCTACAAAACGAGTTCTAGGACAGCCAGGGCTACACAGAGAAATCCTGTCTCAAAAACAAAAAACTAAAAACCAAACAAAAAACCTCAAAAAGAAAAGGAGACAAAGACATACATCATCAGATAATTGATGCCAGTTTCTGTCTTCTTGGTCCCCCTGGCTAACACTCTGCTATCAGCACTGACTGGGCCTCCGCAGGCCCCTGCATCTTAAACCATATGGTCAATTATGTATCAGTTCAGTAAAATTAATGGTCCTTAGGACCAACTACACTTCTTTAGAACAAGATGAGTACAAGATTTGACTCATCCACTAAGGCCGGTGGGGAATGTAACAAGGCCCCAGACCTTAGCACAAATGACACCATGATGGGAGCATGTAGACAGTACCACCTACCAACACTAAAACAAAGGCCTACGCCATCAAAATCCATAGTTCTGGGAAAGTCCCTAAATGTACTAACCTTGATTTTTGGCTTCTGTAGTTCTGGCTAACTGTTCTTGTTAACTGAAATATGTCAACCCAGGATATGTTTTTTGTGCTTAAAAGTTCATACTGAGAAATGCTCAGTGCTACACTGGGATCCTGAACACAATAAGGGAGGTGTTGAGAAGGATTTTGGCAGGAGAGAAAATAATATTTTAGATAAGTATGGGTTTTATATAATAAAATGAAATTTTGTCCTGAAAGATAAAAGATGAAGACAAGGGGGCTGGAGAGATGGCTCAGAGGTTAAGAGCCCTGACTGCTCTTCCAAAGGTCCTGAGTTCAATTCCCAGCAACCACATGGTGGCTCACAACCATCTGTGATGAGATCTGGTGCCCTCTTCTGGCCTGCAGTCATACATGCTGTATACATAATAAATAAATAAATCTTTAAAAAAAAAAAAGATGAAGACAAAATAAAAATTCAAAGCCTTAACACTAAGTTACAGAAGGACTGAGTTGAGTACAAGATCTGTGGGTAGGATTTTAAAACGATGAATGTTTGATGATTAAAGCTTATTAAAATCTCTAGATATCATGGTAACATTTACAGTAACTTCTAGAAAAAAACATTTGCAGGAATTTTTAGAAAAAAAGAATATATGTCTAGTCTAATCAAAATAACTGCTGGAGTTGGGAATAACTGCTTGGGGAAACTGAGTCATGGCAAAAATCAAGACTTACTTAAAATTTTGTTTTCTAAGCTTTATCTAAATGTTACACAGAATCTAAAATTACAAAGCTAAACAACAACAACAAAAAAAGGCGGGTGTAGGGTGGCGCACATCTTTAATCCCAGTACTTGGAGGCAGAGGAAGGCAGATCTCTGAATTCCAGGCCAGCTTGGTCTGCACAGCAAGTTCCAGGTCAGCCAGGGCTGTACAGAGAAACCCTGTCTCAAAAAACCAAACAATAAAATAAAATAAATCACAAAGCTAGTAAAGCAGTCTTTTTGGGTGTTTACCAAAATTTGGAGGCTTACACCAATGAGGATAAGAGGCTCAAACAGGACAACCAAGATTTGGGCCCTTGCCCTCCATGGTCAGCTAGGACCCAGGTGTGGTGGTTTGAATGTAATTGGCCCCCAGTAAGACCATAGCGAGTGGCACTATTAAGAGGTGTGGCCTTGTTGGAGGAAGTCTGTCACTGTGGAGGTGGGCTTTGAGGTTTCATATACACTCAAGCCATGCCCAGTAAGACAGACCACTTCCTGCTACCTGTGGGTCAAGATGTAGGAACTCTCAGCTCCTTCTCCAGCACCATGTCTGCCTACATGCTGCCTTGCTTCCCACCGTGACAATAATGGACTAAGCCTCTGAACTGTAAGTCACTCCAATTAAATGTTTTCCTTTATAAGAGTTGCTGTGGTCAGGGATGGAGAGATGGCTCAGTGGTTAAGAGTACTGGCTTCTCTTCCAGAGGTCCTGAGTTCAATTCCCAGCAACCACATGGTGGCTCACAACCATCTAGTGTGGGATCTGATGCCCTCTTCTGTCATAAAGTCAACAGAGCACTCATGTACATAAAATAAATAAATCTTAAAACAAACAAAAAAAAAGTTGCCGTGGTCATGGTGTCTCTTCACAGCAACAGAAACCCTAACTAAGACACAAGGGAACACTGGGACCACTTCTAATGGGTTTTCTTTCTTTCTCTTTCTCTTATTTATTTATTTTTTAGTTTTATTTACTTGTTTGCTTAAGTTTGTTTGTTTATTTTTAGAGACAGAGACTGACTATGTAGCCTTGGCTGGCCTGGAACTTGCTACTTAGACCAGGTTGACCTCAAGCTCACAGAGATCTGCCTGCCTCTGCCTCCCAAGTGCATGGCCGCCATGCCCAGCTCACCTATCTTCTTGATCAGAGAGGCCATAGAGTCTCCAGAGAGTAGACTGAAGCCAGTGCACATCCTACAGGAAGGAAAGTCAATGGAGAGGGACAAAGGAAGTCGTGTGCTCAGCAGGATCCTGACCTATCCCTGCAGACACAACTATCAGAGAAAAAACTAAGGAGTCAGGAGGCTCCTCTCAACACATTCCCTTAGCTGGGCACGCCATTAATCCCAGCAGTCAGGAGGCAGAGGCAGGCACATCTCTGTAAGCTCAAGGCCAGCCTGGTCCACAGAGTGAGTTCTAGGACAGCCAAGGGCTATGCTATTACACAGAGAAACCCTGTCTCAAACAAACAACAACAACAACAAAAGCCACACAACACACACACACACACACACACACACACACACACACACACATATTCAGGACTAAAAGTATGGCAGCTGTCATAGTCACAGATCATTTTCCAAACCATATAGAAGACAGTGCCAGTCAAATCCCAGCTCTACACATGCTTTGGGCAGGTAAGGCTCTAAGCAACATAACTCCCCTTACTTAAATCCCTGCCTCATGTACCTGGCTGTAGATACATTGTGCTCCTCAGGTCTCTCAGCCTGGCCTGTCTCCCTCCCCCACCAACTCATTATAGGGGGTCCAGGAGTCTGTCCCCTGTAAGAATCCCACAGGCCTATATGGCTATTCCCTTAACGTTCTGTCCTAGGTAGATAACAAGCAGAAATGGCATTGGGTACACACAGCGAGGCGTATGCAAGCTGCTCCCTCTCCCAACCCTTTTTACCCCACAGAATGGGTCTTTGGAATCTCACCACCTTTAGGATCCTCTTGTCCTTACTATTCCTAAACTCTAGGGCAGAAGAGTGAGTAGTAGGGTTGAGTCCCCACTGTGGAGGGTGAGGGATATCTGTGTTTGATTCTCCTCCAGTCCAAGTCCCTTATAGAGGTACCACCTCTCTCTGGAGGTGCAAGAGAAGGTCCCAGGCCCTCACTCAATGTCCATCCACCAAGGCTCCCAGGGAGGTGGGTGACTGTGGACTAATCACACCTTCAGTGAAGCCAGAAGCCACACTCAATGTCCATCCACCACGTCTCCCAGGGAGGTAGGCCAGAAGCCACTCACAGGTTTGAAAAAGACTTTAATTGGCTTTTATCTCCAGAACTCTCTACCCATGCCTGGCTCTAGGGGTCCTGGACTAGTCCCTCCAGTTTGAGGGTTCAGACCAGGCAGAGAATGTGCAAGCAGATGCTAGGTCTCCCGCATAAGGTGGAGAATCTCCCTGGCAAGGAAGCCCAGGGGCTGGTGCCTCCCTCCTGCCAGAAGCATGCAGAGGGTCACAATGCTGTTCTTTTCCATGGGGAACACCAGGACTTGCTTCTCTCATCGGTGGGCTGTGGGCTGCAGGCAAGTGGGCATCACCCTAGGAGTCACTGCAGCGGAGGTGAGGAATGGGGACCCGGCACTGGTGCCGACAGCGAGGAATGGTCAAACAGCGGGTTGCGCACCTCCATCTCCCCTGTCTGTGAAGACACTGGGTCAAGCTCCTGGCAGCAAGGCCTGAGACAGCAAGATGAGGAGATGCCCTAGCCCATAAGCCCATCCACACCCCCAGAGCACTCACCGGTGCCAGGCCTGGGCACTCATACACCGTGAAGTCTCCATCTTCATTCTCCTCATCAGAGGAGGCTGACTCCAGTTCCTTTGGAGGTTCCTTATGCCTAGTGGGGGTGAGATAGCTGGGTCCCCTGCGCACTCCCCAGGGGACAGGGGCCCAGAGGTAGGTGCTCAATCTACTGTTGCCCTGGGTGTGGGCTGGGATAGCGGTTGGGGGGCTAGGAAATAAGAGGTTGGGTGCAGGTGGGGAAGGGCTACCAGGTGAGGTGTGGGTAGGGAGAAGGCGCAGGGGAAAGTGGCTGCTTTTTCAGGCTAGGGACGCTCACCGCTCTAGGCACAGCATCTGCTGTCTCTGGTGCTGGTAGTGATACATCTCAGCGCTGTGCGCCAGCCGCTGATCCCCAGGCTGTGGAAGGGGGCGGAAATGTCAAGCAACCCTGGGGCGTACGGAATAAGAGCCAGCCTGGTAGGGGGAAGAGCTACGCACCGAGATTCGCGGTGTTGAAGGTGAAGTGGGCGCCTTGGATGTAGCAGCATAGTCGGCCTTCTGAGTCAGGCGAATCTCTCGCTGTAGCCTGAAAGGGTTTGGGGTTGAGAGGGTTGTTATGGAGCTGAAGGTCAGACCTCACCCACCAGCTGGGGGTCAGCGACTCACCTACACCAGCAGAGGGCTGCCACAGCCAGAGCGGCCGTGCTGGCCAAGCAGAAAGCCAGGATTAGCACTGTGGGAGAGAGGGGCATTGTGAGGAGCCGTCTGAGGAGGGTCCTTAGTCTGCCTCCCATCCCATCCCCTTTGTGCCTCCTCCTTCGACCCGCCACATGCCTGTCCCTTACTGTCAACCTGGACCTACCAAGGGTGAGGCCATTTCCATGTCCGCCCTGGGGCTCCAGCGGGGACATGTGCACTGGCCCAGAAGATACAGGGGAGCCCAAGGAGGCGTGGGGCGTGGGCTGGGAGGTTCCACGAGTGGAGGGGAGGCCGGGCTCCAGTCCTTGACCCCACTGTGAGAATCCCAGAGTAGCTGCTGAGAGGCAGGCACATAAAGTCAGCGGGCCTTGACCTTTACTCAAAGAAGCAGGGTCAGGGAAGCGAGCAAGGGGCAGAGGGTGGGGATGAGGGGTGGGGGGTCCTCACCAGGCTCCAGGAGCTTCTGTGCAGCCTCAGGCAAGGGCTGTGCTGTAAGCCTTGAGTGCCCAGCCTCCTTCTCCTTCAGTGCTAGTTCCTGGGCCAGAGAATCGATCTCCTCTTCCAGTCTGGGCTGGGGCAGATCCTCCCCTGAGGAGTGTGAGAGGCCATCATAGAGAGAGACCCCAGACCCTTTAGACAACACCTGCAGCAGGCAGTCTCCTGAGATGGATGGAGGGACCCATCCAAAGTTTCACCATCCTGGGTTACCATGGTGACAGTATATTATACTTAAAGGGGACGGGGTGGGGGTGGGGGGGTGGGAGAAGCTTCTTTATACTTAAAGGGGATGGGGGGGAGGTGGAGAAAAAGGCTAGAGGGATGTGCATAAGAGGCCCATAAGAGGAGAAAGGAATGGAATCCCTTATCCTAGCTAGTGTGCCCAAAGAGCTAGACAGAGCACTAAGACAATCCATTTCCTACCTTGACCACCCCCAGGCACCTTCTCTGCCCAAGAGGAGAAAGGAAATCCTGAAGGAACGGAGAGAAGCCAACGTATACCCAAGTATCTAGGCTACTCCCAGTCCCCGCCATCAGAAAGGGAGCCTGTGGGGGTGGGCAGGGGGCCGGCCCCCGATTGGTTCTCACTTTGTACCTCCCACGTGGGACCCCAATCTCCAGCAGTCCTCTGGCCTTTTCTCAGGGCCCCTCTTTAGCACTTCTTCCCAGGAATCCTGGCTGGCCACATCCCCAGCACCTCTCAGGTAAAGCCCTCATCACCTGAAGGGACATCCAGATAGACGGAAGGACAGCTGTCACTAGCACGGGGCTGGTACTTCCAAACATGCTGTGTGGAGTGTACAGGGTAAGTGAGCAAAGGAGGGAGCAGGTGGCCTAGAGTGTGCCAACGTAGACACCTGGAACAGCTTTTGGCAGACTTATGTTCCAAGCCCTAACGTTCTGACCTCTCCTCTTCCTGAGGTCATCCTTTACCCTAGGAGGACTCAACTGCCAGAGGCCTCAGCCTAGTTCCAACACTGGGCCAGCACCATCTTGAAAGGATAAAAGGGCTTGTCACTCCTAGAATGACAAGAGTTCCAGGCTGGTCTTGGACCTGAGTTCTCCACAAAGCTCTGGAGGATGGGCCCGCAGGGCAAGGCAGGAAGGGAGGGAAGGTATCTCACCCATCCATTTGTCTGGCATACCAGAAGACTGGTGCATCCTGGGCACACAGAGCCCTTGCTGGTCCTCCTGGAAGGACTGAAGGCATGGTCCACAGGCATGTGCACCCGGTGGGCATCTGGCCCGCCTCTTCAGGGCACAGTCCAGGCTTCCAGGACAGGTGGGAGTGTCTGAGGAAGAAGCAGAGGCATGGCCCATCACAGCCTGCTTGGCTGAGTCTCAGGGCAACAGTAGCCCTGCTTAGAAACCCCTCCTTCCACAGAGCTGGCCAGGCCTGTCTCCGGCCATTGTTCTGGGCAGGCCCTGCTTTCCTGCTGCCAAGTCTCAGAATCAGGAAGCAAACAGTCCCAAGTCTTTGGAGAACTACCCTGCCCCATCCATTCCTCCCATTCCTGCTTCCAGGCCTAAGCCTCACCCTTAAAGAAGAACTGACCCTAACTGTCCAGTCAGCCTCCAGAAAAGGACTGTACAGTCTTCCAAGGCTGGCTTTTGACCTTTGTGTGGCTCAGAGTGAGCCAGGACCTTTCATCCAGATTGCTACTGAGGACAGAGCTCTATTCTCTCTTTGGCTCAGGAGCAGCAAAGGATGCTGGGTAGCCATTTCTCCTAAACACTGGGTGTTCTCCCTAGACACCATCACATCATCCTACAACCCTAGAGTATAGTCTAGCAGGCCACAGAACAAATGCTCGGTCCAGAAGACAGTGGCTCTCCCTGCCTAGCCTTTGTCTTTAGAGCAGAGAGAAGCCACTGGGATTTGGAAGACCAGCTCAGATGGAGCTAGCTAGATACAATGAGGGCATTGAGAGGCCTGGGCTGGTCAGCACTGGGGATGCCAGTCTAGGTCATAGTTTCCAGTCACATTTTTTGTCTTCCTCATTTGGGGCCCAGGGCATGATGTTCTGCTTATACATGCCAATTAGTACCATGCTGATGGAGGTAGATAGAACAGTGACCCTCATGCCTCAGTTTCTCCTGTGGGATGTATAAGTTCAGTTGCTTCAAAACTAAGGAATATTTCCAACCTGGGACCCTGGTCCCTGTCCCAGGAAGCCAGCAGAGCCAAGGGAATACCCAGCAGGACATCAACCTTGCCTGGTGAGTGTCTCTGGCCAAATGAGTCCTTCCTCTCCTTAGCCCAGCCACCACAGCACACGGCACACCGGCACACCGCAGGCAATGCCAGTCGGCCCCCTGGGATGTGGAGGACATTCTGCAGCCTTTGGCTTAGTTTCCTTTTGTAATCTGACACTCTACATCTACTGGAAAGAAGTTCCAGCAGCCCTGATGGCAGGTGGGACACTGAATCCCAGGCCAGGCCCTTCTATCCTCCATAGGCTGGATCACCAGATTCCAGTGACAGCGATCTGGGCCCGGGGCTTGGAATAGTTAAACATTAAACCTGTGCCAGGAGGCTTACATGGACTCCACCCACCAGCTAGGCTCCAGGGAGCCAGATAGTCCCTGCCCCTGGTGCTGATAACCTAGTCAGATCTATACTAGAGGTGTGTAGCACAAGGCTGGTTTGGGCCTGCAGGACCTCCCTAGCCCACCAGCCTAATGTTTAATCTTGAATAGAAAGACCCACTCCAGCCTGGGTGTGATGAGGAGGTCCCAGGAACAACGGTAACTGGAGAGTAGCTGGTATTCTACCCATGCTGGGCTACTGGCTCTCCTGGCCACTAGGTGTGGTAAGGGGATGCTTAGGGACCGACAGGTCAAGCTAGGTCTCTGTATTCAGCTACCATGGCCAACGAGCAGAGGCCAGCACCTGCTCAAGAAGGGGTTCAGCACCGGCCCTGTAGTCCCACTCCTGAGGGGGCTCCACCGGGGAGGCAGGCTCTTCAGCAGGTGGCCTGTACTACCTCTGGCAAGGCCTGGTCTGGCCCTCCACCTCCCCAAGAGTCTCTTCCAGTCACGCCAACCTTCAGTCCAGGGTTGTTTGCCCGGGAGGAGGCCTGCCCAGCTTTAAGGCCCCACACACAAAACAATCTCGTTAAAGTCCCATTTGTGCCACAAACCAGTCACCTCTCAGTGCCTCCGTTTCCTCATCTGTAAGCTGGGCTCAAAGCACCTCCCGTTCAGAGCTCCAGAACTCAATGAGCATATGGGCACCCTCTCCCACCTCACTCCCTTCAGGGAGATATGATTTGGATCCTGTAGCTTCAGGACCCATCTGGCAAGAATGTTTTCCCAGACTGGGCTCACACTCTTTTGAAGGGTCAACATACAGACCTCAGTCCAGAAGACAGGGTGGCACTGTGCCCTCCAGGGCAGGGGATGGGGGCAGCTTGACCCCACTAAATTGGAACAAGACCCTAATGGGCCTGGAACTCTTAGACTCTGCCATGGGAACCCACCCCAAGACAAGGCTGACAGCAGCAAAGGCCCACAGACACCCGGAACAACCCTGCCGACTGGAAACGGCAGAGACACAGAAACAAAGACACAGGATCCCCTCTGAGGGCCACCGGGAACCAGATGGCTGCAGACGCCCAGAAAGACGTCCGGAGACACACGCCGAATTGGCTCAGGGACCCAGAAACAAAGACCAGAAGCTCATGAAATCTACGTTCGCCTCCAGGAACCTGAGAGAAGACTCATCCAACCTGGCCTTCAACGGGCCTGACCTGTTTACCCAATCCATGCCCAGCGGACCGGACCTGCCTGGCCTGCGGGCCCGGGTGAGGCCAAGGCGGTGGCAGGGAGGACGAGGGTGGCGCCAAGGGGTAGGATTCCCCGCCCGGCGATCCCGGCCCCGGAGCGCCCCGCAGCCTGCGCCCAGAGCGATAGCTCACCCGGGCGGCGGGCGGTGGCACTGTTCAGGGCCGCTCCGAGGATGAGGCCGGAGAGCAGCAGCCGCAGCAGCCGCAGGTGCCGCGAGGAAGGCGGAGGGACCGGCGTCGCCATGCTTCAGCGCCGCCACCCGGGCAGCATGGCACCCCGCGCCCCCGGGCTCAGTACCGGCTCCGGGAACCGTGACTGGAGAAGCCGGGAAGCGAGAGAGGGCGGAGGAGGAAGAGGAAAACAGGAGGAGGCGGCGCTGACGCTGCGGCAAAGGATCCGGGATGCGATGGAGGATCAGCGGCCAGAGAAGCGTGTAGGGAGTGCGCCTGCGCGCGCTCCACCTGCGGGGGCGGGACATCTCCAGACTGAGCCCCCTCCCTCTGCGACCTGTTGAGGGTCCCCTTTCTACAGGCGACTAAGTGCCTCAGGCCCTCCAGCCTCTGCAGCAGGATACCTTCTCATTACCCAGAAATCTGGTTTAGGATTGACTAGGAGTGGGCGTCCCAGGATACATGCCTTCCTCTTAGTGGTCCGACTGCCAAACCGTAGACCCTATTAGAGCGGAGGGCCTTAGACTAGGCAAACACCAGGAGCAAGCATTGGCTGTCCTGGAACTTGCTATGTAGACCAGGCTGGCTGTTGCAGGCTTGCAAAACGTATCTAAGGATAAACAGGTGCACAGAGACGCACAGGTGTACTCAAAGACGCCTCCAGGCTTTCTAAGCCGCGAAGTAAAGCAAACACAGCAGGCTCACAAGTAGATCGCTCCCGACGCCAGTTTCCGAGTGAGTCCACAAGGGGGCAAAAGTAAATTGACGTTGCTGCTGACAGGCGTCTGGGAGCTGTCCAAGGTGGTCACTGTCCCAGGTAATGGTTTTCAGTTCCCTTGAGTCACACAACATGGAGCATCCACGGTGCCTTTTATTCATTCTTCACTTCCAGTCCCCTAAGAACACACCCCATCCCATCCAGAGACCTCCTACTGACTCAGTCAAGAAAGCAAGGTTGAAGCTAAGAGTAGTGGTGGACTCCTTTAATCCCACCACTCGAGAGGCAGAAGTAGGAGGTTATCTGTGAGTTCGAGACCAGCTTGATCTACATATCAAGTTCCAGGACAGCCAGGGATATACAGTGAGACCCTGTCTTAAAAATCTAAAACAGATACCGGGCGGTGGTGGCGCAGGCCTTTAATCCTAGCACTTGGGAGGCAGAGGCAGGCAGATCTCTGTGAGTTCCAGACTAGCCTGGTCTACAAAGCAAGTTCCAGGACAGTCAGAGCTCTTACACAGAGAAACCTTGTCTCAACCCCCCCCCACAAATATAAAACAGAAAAAAAAATCTTGGCAGGTGTTGGTGGCGCACGCCTTTAGTCCCAGCACTCAGAAGGCAGAGGCAGGTGGCTCTCTGTGAGTTCGAGGTCAGGCTGGTCTACAGATCAAGCTCCAGGACAGCCAAAGCTGCACAGAGAAATCTTGTCTCAAAAAACAAAACAACAAAAACGTAAAACAGAAAGACAAGAAGATTGAGTTCTCCAACCCTGTGCTTCTCTCAGTCCCTCGGGCTCACAATGTCAAAGTGGAGACTTGCTGTTGTAGGTTTACAAAATGTATCAAAGAATGACGCTGTGTGTGCCTGTGCATCCCCAACCCAGCCCTCAAAACCCTGACTGAACAGAACTTGTGTCTGAACTCATTTCCCACAAAAGGGGCAGGGGAGAAGTAGCATCCCAGGCCGTTCTTTTCTACTTAGAGAACACAGAAACTTAGATGTGGGATGCAGGGCTGTTGACACTTCCGGAGCCTCTGGAGTGGAGGGGGGAATCAGCAACCTCGGGGTGCATCCTCAACCCCTACCTATGTCACCAAGGGGGACCTGAGGTTTGTTAGGGTTTTGTCAGTCAAAGAGGACTCAGACTCAGGGACCACCCAGACCAGTGTAGAGGAGTGCCTTCGTCGCCCCAGGTCTGGTCCAGAAAGGAAGGAAGCAGGAAAAGTCAGTATCTTGGAACCAGGCTAGCTCTGAATAACCAACACAGCTGGAAGGAGGGCCAGCATCAGAAGGGTGCCCCGCCCTATGAACACTTCACTGCTTTAGGAAAAATCTTTTATTACAAAATTTTTACAAGTAGGCATTGAACTGACTCCTAGCCTGTAGGCTCTGATGGCTGCCTTTCTAAAGGCCCAGACTATGCACAGGAAGTTCCAGGGCCCTGAAGATCAGAACAAAGGTCCCTCTCTGAACGGACCTCCCCCTGAGTCACAGGCTGAGACCTGACACCCCAGGGAGAGAGAGAGGGGGGAGAAATACTTGAGAACTCGGGGCTGGAGAGGCCTGCAGGGGCCTACCAAGGCTTTCTGTGACTGTAGATTTCGATCCCCAGGCTGACTCAGTGTCAGAGGTGTCCTGGGGATTACGAGCAGCTCCCAGTGCACCCCTAGAGGGCGCCGGGGGACTTGGTGGAGCGCACCTGACGCAGGACCAGGACCAGCGCCGCCAAGAGCAGGACCGCAAAGAGCAGGAGGAGAGCGACCCAGGAGCTGAAGTGAGTTCCCTTACGTAGTCTCGGAAGGTCAGCCGGAATCAGGTTGGTCAAATTCAGCATGTAGCCCAGCGCCCAGCCGACAGCTGTGTCTGCGGCCTAAGAGGGGGCGTGACGTCAGCTTCCAAGAGGCCGCGCCCGAATCCTCCGGCCCCACCAGTCACCCACCTTCTTTTGGAAGACCACTCCGCTGAAAGAGCGCTCATCGAAGCGATAGCCGCGGCTTAGTAGCTGTTGTATGAACATGGCTCCGGCGCAGTAGTCAGCCAGGCGGGCCTGCTGCCCTGGCACTCGAGCCTGGAGCTAAGAAGAAAGCAAGACATCGTTGGATTAAGAACCACGAGGAACTATGGCCCATGGGGTAAGGCGCCCTCCCTACAGCTCAGGCCGGAAATACACAGAAAGACCTAGTCCAAGACGCCCTTCCCAGGCAAACACTCCTCTGGGATAAACCACATGACTGCTGGAAGGCCTTGTGTCCTTCCTTCCAACAGCCAGATGGAGAGGACAGCAAGGGTAGCCACTAGGAAGCAGGAGAGTAGCACCCTTGCATCATAATCAAAGGAACAGAGGGCCGGCCTCGAATGCTGCTCTCTGACTACTTGGCCCCACTTTTCTGAGGCCTTGAAGTGTGCCTAAGACTAGGAGGCCCCATTTCTCCAGATTTGGTGGTCACCTCACACTCCAGCTATCCAGAGCTCTCTATTCTTCCTTGCCTGGAACTAGTATTCAGCCCGCAGCCAGAACCAGAAATCTGGTGGCATCTTCAACTCCTCCAGGCATACCCCTAGCCCTGCTGAGTCTCTCCTGAGTATTCTTTTCCCACTGGTGAGACATTCTTTGCCACCCTGTGTCCTAGACACCTGCCTTTCTGTCCCTGCCTGCTTTGAGCTCCCTGTTGCCACAGAGCCTTTGCAATCCCACTTGCTCTCCAGCCCCGCTGGGGTGGGAGAGATGGCTCAGAGGTTAAGAGCACTGGCTGCTCTTCCAGAGGACCCAGGTTCAATTCCCAGCACCCACATGGCAGCTCACAACTGTCTGTAACTCAGTTTCCAGTGGATCTGACACCCTCACAAAGTCATACAGGTCAAACACCAATGCATATAAAAATTAATGAATTAATTCATTAATTAAAAAAAAAGATCAGGCCCCCAAGGAGACCACTGAATTTCTAGCTTACCCAGTCCCAAGCTCCCCCTCTGGACAGTTCTTGAGTCTACCTATGACAGTCAGCAGTCTGAAATGACTGGGTCTCTCTATACATAGAGCAAATGAATGGCCCAGCCTCCTGCCCAGTCCTGGAGAATATGGGGGACAGGCCTCACCTCAGCCCAGGTCTGGTTGCAGACGATCTCTGTGGCTGCCTCCAGCTGCTGCAGGGTTCCCACAGGCAGCTCCATCACAGTCCTCAGGAAGTCCACAGTGTAGTAGAAAGCAGAAAAGGCCTGTGGGAGAAGGGATTGTGCAGTCATACTCCCACAAGACCCCAGATGCTTAATGCCTTCGGCCCCCACAGCCCTCTACCCAGACTCACTATGAAGTTCCCAGTCACAGGGGGCTGGAAGACCCCGTTGAAGGAGCATTGGGAAAAGGGGCAGGAGGAGAAGTTGAAAAGCCCAGAGACCAGGTCATGGCAGAGGGCAAGGCTGCTGGTCCCCACGACTCTGACAAGGGTACTGCCATTGAAGGTCCGAGGACGCTGGCCCACAGTGCATGGTGACTGGTAGACTTCCCGGAGCAGCACTTGGGTGGAGTAGCCCTTCGGCCAGCAGGGGTGGAAGTGGTGGATCTGGGGAGTTAACCAGAGTACAGATAGAATTCTCTACTGTAGCTGCTGCCTTCCACCCCACCCCAGAGAAGCAGCTTGATGAATTGTCCACAGATCCAACTTGGGAAACACCCCTTTATGTGTTTGTGAACCATCATGGCTAACCATTACCTGCTGAGCCGGGTATTCAAGGTTCTGTGAGATGGTCTTTGGCTCTCCTTACACTAGACCCCTATTCCTGACCCTTTATCCCATTGGATTCCTCCCCACCTGTCTTCAAGCTGAGGCACACCCAGCTGGAGAAGCATTGGTCAGGTGATCTGGTGGTTGAAGCTGAACGGGGACATCACCATGGAGGTCTGACCCACTGTGGGCCTCATAGCCATGTGTGCATCCACGTAAAAGGAGGCCTCTCTTACGGTCCCTGAGGTCAGTATTAGCTGCTTCCCTGTGGCCTTTCGTCCCTTCTTCCTCCCTTCCTCAAGGAGGAACCAGTGTGGTATGGTGGTTGAGGTTGGAGAGGCACCTGGAGGGCACTGGCCAGCAGCCTCTGAAGAACCTGGTCTCGGCCATAGCAGAGGAAGCTGTGGGTGTAGACACGGTAGTGCTGGCCATAGAGCCGCAGATGGACCTCACTGTCTGGATCTTCAGATGGGCTGGTTGTCTCGAAGGTGATCTGTGTTGAGGCACCCCCAAGGTCCATGGCCCCCAGAGTTCCCTTCCTCGGCCGGACCCACCGGCCCACCCAGCCATACTGTGGAGAGCAGAAATTGGGTTAAGGCAGTGGGCAGGCAAGGCCCGCAGGACCCCAGGCTCTTTGAGCCAGCTGCAGGGCCCACCTTGATGAAGTTCTCCAGCAGGTAATTGGCAGTCACCCAGCCAAACACCCCTTCATCCTGTCCCGAGAGGATTCGAGCACCACGGAAGTCAAAGGGGTACTGTGTGAGCGTCTCTGTCACTGCCTCAAGCACCCTGGCTGTGGCCTCTGGGCTGGTCAGGCTGTGGAATGGGGAGGACTCTGATGGAACTCATCCCCAGATGCCCTCTGCCAGGCATTCCTGAGAGCTTGCCCACGGAGGGGGTGTGAAGGGCTGTGAAGGCTGCTGGGCCAAGTCAGAGTATAGGTACTCACTTGAGTAGGCGCATGCCTGCTGTGGCTCCCAGGTAGAGTGGTGTGCTGGCATGTCTGTCTTTGGGCACATCCCGAAGTGCCTGTTCAAGACATTCAACCAGACTCTGGCCGGCCCTAGAAGGGTCATTTGCATAGCTGGAGATGCCCCCACCTAGAGAGAGCAAAGAGTTGGACCCAGGCTTGGTAGATAGTTTCCAGGTGGGACATAGGCTGATGAGGCTGCTTAGACATACCCTCCCAGCTTAATCCCAGAGATAGTCAATTCAGAGACAAAGGGTCCAGGTGCCACCCAGAGTCTCTGAAGCTGCCGTCTGCCTGGTGGGTGTGGGCACAGGTGCCAGGAGAAAGACTCAGGCATTGTCAGCCTAGCCTAGCCTCCAAAGAACCTGCCTGGATACATGCTTAGATCCTCAGAGCCCCACCTGCCTCGTCTATAGTGTAGAGACCTGTCTTGGGCCATTAAACCCCAATGATTCCACCTGCTCCCCAGGACTTCTGTTCCAGAACATAAGGTACCCACAGCCCCTCCCAGGTCCAGAGAACCCAGCCTCTCTTTTTGAACGCCTGCCTTGAGTAAGCCCCACCTAGCAGCAAGCGGAAGAGAATGACGGTTTGGGCCTGTGAACCTAAGACTAAACAATAACCAAGACCGTGCTCACCGTGAACATCACAAGAGCTGTGCTGACCCACAATGCCTGTGTCGTTCTCTTTGTCCGCTGGCCACTTGTAGACAAACATGGATGTGTGCGAAGAGCCGGCATCCAGAACGATGCCGTACTGTGGGTGGGAGTGCTAAGTCAGCCTGAGGGATGGACGTAGGGGCTCCCTTTAGCCTTCCAATTCTTACTCCCGCCAGTTGTGTATCAAGGTACACGTTGAAGCTCAGAGACAGTCAAGGGCATTCACAGTGATAGAGCCTGAACAGGAAGGAGGCTGCCTGGGAGTTCCTGGGGTGACCCCCCCTCAACTGCCTGAGGATGGCACTGCCGAGCACCAGAAAGTAGACTTCCTGGCAAGACAACTGAGGGGCCAGGGACAGAGGGTCCCAAGAGCACATCGGGAACTTTGCCTTGGGGACACAAGGTCCTCAGTTCAGAGGGACCACACCCAACAGCTACTCTTCCTTCTTTCTCCGCTCTACCTGTATCTGCAGAGAGACCTTAGCCTAACCTGAGGTTGTGAAGTAAGGGCCGCTGGGAAAGAAGGTGGCTGAGGCTGAGTGTAGGTCTCCAATCCACACCCCTCCCTGAGCCTAAACGCCAGGGAAAGTCTGGTTTTGCAGAGCTGAGCGGGGCGCTGGATGGGCCTTCTTTGCAGGGTAGCCTGCTCCAGGGGGCTGGACTCCAGCTGAGGGAGCCTGGCTGGACACCAGCCTGGGGCATGTGCCAGTTCTAGCCTGGGAAAGGGCTGCTCCAGTCCTCCCGCACACCAGGGAACTCCTCCAGAGCCAGCCAGATACAATGATCCAACTCCCACACCCCACAGCCCATCCCGCATAGCTACAGAGCTCTTCCCCTTCCATCCTGGGTCCCTGGGGCTGGGATGTCCACTCTCCACACAAACTCAGCACAAGATCAACAAAAGGTTAGTTGCCAGCTTCTAGCCTGAGGGTTGGTGACGGAGACCCCTTTAGACCAGCGAGCGTCCTTCAAGTGTCACTGTTCAGACATTGGTCTGAGAGGGGTTGGAGGCCCCTAGTGTGTGCTGTCCCCCTATCTGGAGCTGAATCTAGAACCAATGCTCTTCTATAACGGCGCGCTCTGGGTGTTGCCCGGAAATCGCGCTGGACTAGGGGCGGGGGTTCTTGCCACAGCTAGGGGAGATGGGAACCGCATGAAGGGAGCGGGAAGACAGCTCCTCCGGGGAATTGGCAGCTCCATCGCGAAGCCGCAACAGAGGAATTCCCACAAACTTGGTCGGCCTCCAGTGCCTTGGAGCTCCGGAAGCGTCGCTGTCACCCCGCGGACTCAGTAAAATCAAGCGCGGAACCTAGGACCCGGCTGGAGGTACAGCGCGGGTTGGTCCCGCGCTGACGCGGGAGCCCAAGGCGTTCCGCCGGCGCGCTCCTAGATTCCCCGACAGCTCCCCGTCCCCGTCTCCCCCACCCCCGCACCCCTAGTCCCCAGCCAGCTGCTTCCCAGACGAGCGCCTCGGTGGGCGCGTGCACCTTGAGGGCGGGCGGCTCCCGGACGTCTTGGGTAGGAACGCACAGCAGCAGGAGGCCGGCGAGACCCACCGCAGCCAGCAGCAGGGGTGGCAGCAGTGACAGCAACTTTCCGGCCATGGGAGCGCGCCGGAGAACACAGCAGGGACCCGGGACAGCGAGCAGCGGGGAGGCCTGGGTGGCCGGTGGCCCAGGGTTAGGTGCTGGGGCGGGGCTGCAGGAGGAGGCCCGCCCACATGAAGGCCCACCCACCGCGGGACCAGCCCTAAGTCGGCCCTGCCCCTTCCGAAGGCGCGCAGGTGACTGAAGAGGTGCGGGTGACTCAGCCGCACCACCCCTTCTCTCTCAGGTTCTTGGCTGAATCTCCCCACAGCTCTCAGCCACGGTCCTCCTTCCCGGGCAAAGAGTGTGGCCAGCTCGGTCCTGGGGAGTCGTGAGAGAAGGATACCTGGTGTTGGGGATTGGCTGGACTGGTTCCTAGGCAGCCTTGCTTGGAGAATGCTGCGCCCTTGGAGCCAAATTTGTCCCTGGCCTGGGAAAAGCAAGCCGGACCTCTTTGCCGAGAGAACTAAGTTTCAGCTACTAAGTCTTGGCTGGAGGCTCAGAAGGTCCTGGGGGCTCAGCATCTGCTTGTGGAGTAGGCACGAGGGTCAGGGACGACTCCCGGGGCTAATGAGCGCCAAGTGGCTCTGAACTGAAAAGGGTAGGCATGACCTGCCATCACACAAGCCCAGAAGGGAAATTGAGGGCAGAGGGAGCCTGTTTCTGAGTTTTATCTCAGGGCCCTGGCCCAGAAGAGAGGCACAGAAGCCTAAACTGAGGAGGCTACAGTTGCACACAGGTGACATCCTACAGGAAAAGTGTCCCAAAGCAAGCTTGGGTTCGGGGCAGCAAGAAGTTCCTGGACCCTGGCTGGGGGCTGGGAAGGCTCTCTGCTGACTCTGACCTAACCCTACCCCTCCCACTGACCCAGTACTCAGGGCTTCCTGGCCAGGGGCCATGCCACTTCATGCCCTTACAAGATGGGAATTCCAGCAACACAAAGAATCCCATCCATGGGGCAGCAGGGAGCCATGTGGTGAGACCACCAGGAAGCAGGGCTGCTGAGGCTAAAGAGTGGCCTTTGCTGCAGGCATCTGGGCGATGCCTTGGCTGCTGAACCGGCGAAGACAATAGGGCTGGGATCCTTGCCCTGGCTGAGGGTCTGGTGTTTCAGGCCCAGCAAAGGCGCCTTTCTTCCAGCTCAGGACCCCAGAGGGGAGGAACCCGGGAGGTGGCTCAATCTCTTCCAAGTCCAGCTTGTGGGGCTCCAGAAGGGAATCTCTGGGTGTGGTCAGCAAAGGGCATCAGGCTCCAGGCTCCTGCTAGCCCTCCTCATCCCATGTTCCCCCCAAGTTCTTTTTTCCACCCCTAAAAGGCCAGAGGCAGAGGCACCAGAGGCCAGGAAAGGAGGGGACAGCGCATGAAAGGCTATGGTTATGGGGAGCTGCCAGCCTGCCAGCACCCCCTCTTCCAAGCCAAACAGGGCACCCTGATGGGCAAGTGAGGACCTGAAAAGATGAGACAGAGATGGGGCAAGGCCTCTGGGCCTGCCCTGGGGAGACACTTGTGGCCGAGTACCCAGATTAGCCAAGAAGGGTGGGAGGCCCGGGGTTGGGAACAGTCAGGACAAAGGCTGAAACTGGCCAGAGCTGAAGAAGGGGCAATGGCTTCAGGCCTTGGGCGGGGTAGGCCCCAGATGTGCTGTGTGTGGCTTGGCTCAGGCTCAAGTAGAGGAATGTTGGAGGCTTAGAATTGGAGCCTCCCTTCCTCCCTCCCCGACCTCTGCTTGGGGCTTCCCGCTGGACCTGATGAGACCTTAGCTGCCCCTGCCTCGTTCAAAAGCTGAAATACCTTTAGTAGAAAAAGATCCTCAGCAAGGCTCGCTTCCTTCCTTCCTTCCTTCCTTCCTTCCTTCCTTCCTTCCTTCCTTCCTTCCTTCCTGATCCTCCTTCTTTTAAAAAATTTGCTCTTGCAGGGCGGTGGTGGCGCCCGCCTTTAATCCCAGCACTCGGGAGGCAGAGCCAGGCAGATCTCTGTGAGTTCGAGGCCAGCCTGGTCTCCAAAGCGAGTTCCAGGAAAGGCACAAAGCTACACAGAGAAACTCTGTCTCGAAAAACAAAACAAAACAAAAAAACAAAAACAAACAAACAAAAAAAAACAAAAAAACAAAAAAAAGAAAGAAAAAAATAAAAAATGTACTCTTAGAGAGCTAGAGGTATGGATCAGGGTTAATGGCACATACTGCTTTTGCAGAGGATCTGAGTTCAGTTCCCAGCACCCACGTTAGGTGGCTCACAACCTCCTGGAATTCTAGTTCAGGGGCCTGATGTCTTGGCCTTGGGCACCTGCATGCTTGTGCAAACACACCCACACACCCACACACATACACATGCTGCAATTAAAAACAATAAATAAATAAATAAAATAAGAATTTCTCCTACTGCCAGGTGGTGATAGTGCACACCTTTAATCCCAGAACTCAGGAGGCAGAGATAGGTGAATCTTTGAATTTGAGGCCAGCCTGGTCTACAAAGCAAGTTCAAGGACAGCCAGGGCTATGCAGAGAAAGAAACCCTGTTTCAAGAAAAAAAAAAAAGGAGGAGGAGGAGAAGAGAAGAAGAAGAAGAAGAAGAAGAAGAAGAAGAAGAAGAAGAAGAAGAAGAAGAAGAAGAAGAAGAAGGAAAGAAAGAAAAGAAAAGAAAGAAAGAAAGAAAAAAAGAAAGAAAGAAAGAAAGAAGAGAAAAAAGACTCTCCTACTGTCTTTATTTGATTTTATTATTGTATGTGCATAGATATTTTACCTGCTCGTATGTCTGTGCACCATATGCATGCCTGATGCCTGTGAAGGTCAGAAGAGTGCATCAAGTCCCCTAGTACTGGAGTTATAACAGTTGTCAGCTGCTGTGTGGGTGCTGGGAATGAAATCTGGGTCCTCTGGGAGAGCAACCAGGGCTCTTAACCACTGAGCCATCTCTCCAGCCCCCTAAAATAAATCCGTTTTTAAAATAACTATTTTTTATTTTATGTCTATGAGTGTTAGATATATGGATATATGTATGGGCACAAAGATCTCCTAGAACTGGAGCTAGAGAACCTTGTGAGCTGCCGTTTGGGTACCAGGAAGTGAATCTGGATCCTCTGCAATTGCTCTTAACCGTGGAGCCATCTTCCAGTACCCACTTCCCCTTTTTAAAAAAAATTTTTTTTTGGTGTGGACATGTGTGCATGGGTGAGGTGTATATTTATGTGTGGGGAAATGTGTGCACACTGGTCAGTCTAGGCTGCTTGGCCAACTCGCCCCAGACAGAGCTACCCTGTGTCTCCTCAGTGCTGGGAATTCAAGCACAGGCCACCATGGCCAGCTTTGCTGTTTTTTGTTTTGTTTTATAGGCGCTGGAGCTCAAACACGGGCCCTCATCCTTCTGGTCAGTGTTGCACAGACTCAGCTCCCTCCCCAGTCCAAGGACTTCTTTTCCTTATGAATTTACTCAGTCATTCAACAAATACTTACTGGGTCCAAGTGCAAGGCAAAGACAGGTTTAGGCATACACAGTGAGCCAAGCATGCTCTTGAACTTCAGGATGAGAGAGACAGAGAGAGAGAGAGACAGAGAGAGAGAGAGAGAGAGAGAGAGAGAGAGAGAGAGAGAGAGAGAGAGAGAGAGAGAGAGAGAGAGAGAGATCTCCACCTATTCTGAAGAGAGTAGGCTTCACAAAGGCTGGGAGGGAAGGGGAGGAAGGCTGCCTTGTGAAATGTGGTGGGTTTGTAACTGGGTAGGTGGGGCCCAGGGTCAGCTGATGAGAATAACAAAAGTGGGAATTTGCGGAAGCACTCACATATTAGACACCTCCACCCCGGTGACTGTGCAGAGTAACCTTTCCCCA